>JARQOC010000004.1:411558257-411647096 GCA_033576535.1 Allobates femoralis | reverse complement strand
TGTGATGCCACATAAGGTCCTATCGACACATTGGCCTCACCCCCTTGCTTTCTGTAAAGAAACAGATCTCTGAATTCCAGCTTAGTATAAACCTGTTATGACATCATGCCCACGTGATTGAATGAGGAAGTGTCCGGCGCACTGAAGCTTTCTGAGAGGGAGGGGGAAGAGCTGCTCAATCAAGCATGACACGTTGTCGCCTATGGGAGGGGTGACTGGAGCAGTTAGTGAATAAGTGATTTATAGGAGTTCTAAAGATTATTCAAGTGTAACAGGCAGCTTACAATATAAGAGTGCAAGGTCTGTACAAAAAACGTTCTGATGCAGCAAGTTTATAATATTAGACACCCTATTGGTATATTATGATCTGTGGTTTTTCAAAAAGTGCATGTAAAATGAGTCAAGATACTGGCACAACATTAAAAGACATGTCATTAGTTTTTTAAGTGTAAATCTGAAAAAAGGCTTTTATAGAGGTACATGATCCTCCTATTGCACTTATATCTGTACGCATACAAGTTCATATTGAAACACTCAGTTTTTTTACAGGCATCGCTTCTTGGAAGAATATTATCAAATATGCGGAGTTTGATAGAACATTAGAAAACACAGGAGTAAGGCAGTACGTGCGCTATATCATTATGTATGACCACTTATCCATTACTGTGGACATCCTTATAATTACGCAGACATTAATTTGAGCACTCCATAACAAATTGGGATAGTGTGCTAGGATGAAAATATAAATGTCTTCCTGAACTCATTTCGCCTTCCTTTTACAACATACAATTGGAAATAAACAATTTAGTTTATTGTTGGATATATAGTAACACATTTCAATATTGTTATAATGTGATATACAAAAATTGTCACATGCCATAGAGTACTTGTCCCCAACTTCTTTCTCTCCACCGTCATAACCTACAAATCCTAACATACCCTAGCAGAGGCACATTGAAAACGCTATCTAGATAAGGTTCTAGTACAAGGTTTCTTAGTTATTACAGTAATTTCCCAGTGGAGCTAATACACATTAATGAAAAAGCAAATCTTTCCTGATTGTGCATAATATAACATGATTTCCCGTATACGCCACGTAGTCTGCACAGACTTCATAATGATCAAATTCCTCCATCCAGCTAGATCTCACTCTACATGGACTCTCGTCTCAGATGGCAGTAGGCTATCAATCTGTGCATCGCCAGATTCACACCTGACCAGTTTCATTACTGTGCATTTCGGATTTATTAAATTTGCCATACCAGATTGCCTGTAATAGGAAGAATCAGGCCACAGTTATTAAACGTGACAACAGCACAGTAAATTTCATTATGCAAACATAATTATGTTTAGTGACAACAAAGCTAATTATTAATTCACTTGGCCTCGTAGCAGTCTGTGCAGTTTGGATGTACCCTGTAGTCATTACGGGAAGAAATGCACAGTGCAGATGTCTGGCCGTCATCACGCAGCAAGCAGAACTGATTGAGAGCAATACAATTTATTTTTAGGATCGCAAGACAGATGCATTGATGTAATATCGCTATTTATTGCCTTGATCACCTACAATAGTTTTACGATCAAGTTAATAAACTTGTAGAAAACCGCAGAGTATTCATACTTTGTATATAGTTTCTAATAAGGTTGCTCTATTTGAAAATGCGGCAAATAGCTGAACAGACAATTGCTGCTGCATACTTAATAGCAGTGAAAACAGAATTAGTACGGCAAGATGAAAACACTTGGTAAACTGTATATAGAACAATGACATTTTAATGTTATTATATCTGTTTATGCTCATGTAAAGTTGGAGAATGTGGGGTATTTCACTCTTATAGAATTTCCAGTATTTAGGTAACCGTGTCCATCAGATTTTAACACCACCATGAAAGCTATTGTCAGATACTGTACGGTACTTCAGATTTGTCTGAGGAAAACATATATAAAACATAAGAAAAACTTATGAAAAATACCCTACTATAAAAACACTTAGTAAACCAGTTTACTAAGTACCCGGTGTGATTTAAAAACACTTGCTTTTTATTTATTTGTAGCAGGATATTTTTTTCATGTTTTTTTCTTAGGTTTTGTTCGTTTAGTAGTGGTCAATGTGAACATGCTTTTCTACATTGCATCTATATCAATTCATGCTCCAGCTCAGTATTTTTTTTTCTTTGAAGACAGAATATTACTGATCCTAAGTGGGGATACGCATTAGCTTATGGTAGGTTTACACTATCAGACTTGCAGCGTTAAACAATGGCGGCGGCTACATTTTTTGCCAGTCGCCCATCACATAATATAGCTTGTTCAGACAGGACAATCACACTTCAATGTATACAGAACTATTGTGATTATAATTAATTTTATCACTCGGTGTGCAAGGAACATCTAGATAGAGATAGGCTAGGGTCACACAAGCGCTGTGCCTGCGTTCAGGGGGGTTCTGTTTAAAAGATAGAATTTGGCAGCATTAACGCAGTGGTACCGTAATGGTAAGGCTGCATTAACGCTGCCAATTCATTCCTATGGATGACGGACCCCCGAGCGCATGTCAAACACCGACATCTAAGTGCCGGCGTTTGACATGCGCTCGGGGGTCCGTCATCCATAGAATTGTATTGGCATTACGCTTATGCTGCATTAATGCTGCCAGATTTTATCTTTTTAACAAACCCCCCCTGTACGCATTCCTAGCGGTAGTGTGACCCTAGCCTAACATGAGGTGAACTTTCGTATGGCACACCTCATAGCGGGACCTGAAACTCACTAGTTTCAGGTTCTGCTGTGTAGCAGGAAAGTTCACCTCAGGTCAGAGAGCCACGTCGCTCTATATGACCTCAGATGACCCAGACCGTGACATCACCCCATTCACTGCAAGAGCCAAAAACTCATTCAGTTTGAGGTCTCAGCAGCAACAGCCTTCGCAGAGGATCGTGGATGGGCATGTGGGAGTAATAAAGATGGAGTTTAAATATGTGGTTGTGTTCTAATAAAAAAGATAACTGTATTGTATATTTTTACCTTGATTCAACACTTTAATTATTGTATTGTATTTTTTACATTGTTTCTCTGCTTTAATTATTGTATTATATTGTTATAATTGTTACTTATGACCGTTTGTATATGCACCAATAAATTGTAAAGCGCTGCGGAATATGTTGGCGCGATATAAATGAAGATTATTATTATTAAAGATTTTTCGCTGTGTAGTATATTCTTTAATATTTACTAGAGATTCCTAATGGCTAGGTGTAACATTGGCCCGACATCACGAATCTCTGGCTTAATGCCAGCTGGCAAAGTTCAGCTGGCATTAACCTCTTTATTACCCAGGTTGCCACCGGCACCAGAAGAGTTGGGTACAGCGCCAGAAAATGGCAGTTCTATGAATGCACCATTTCCTTGGGCGCCTGTGGGCTGCAATACACAGCAGGGGGGCAGAAAGTTTGGGCCTCTCCACACTGAGCATTGCAGCCCCCAGCTGCCTAGTTGTACCTGGCTGGAGACCAAAAATATGGCGAAGTACCCCATTCTTTTTATTTTCAATTATTTCATGACATATTAAAAATAAAGGGCTTCCCTATATTTTTGGTTTCCAGCTGGGTAAAACTAGGCATCTGGGGGTAGGAGCAGCAGGTACCTGACTGCTGTACTTGGCTGGCATCCAAAAATATGGCAGAGCGCCACATTTTTTTTTTATATATAGTAAAGAGATAATTAAAAAAAAGTATTTTTGGTTACCAGCTAGATATAACTAGGCAGCTGGGGATGGCTGGCAGCCCGTACCTGCCTGCTCTCCAATACATAAAATATAGCGGAGCCCCATGTCACATTATGACATCTTGAAACCCTTTTTTGTCCAGCCTAACACAATCACAACAGTGAAAAATTGCTTAAAAAAATGCATCAAAATTTGCATGAAAAATAATGTCAAAACCGCGCTAAAAAAAGCACCATTGGCACAGACATTTTTCTGCTGTAGCTTTTTCTGCAGGTGCGGATTTCTAGTAGCACAAAATCTGCACCACTATTTTCTAGTCGGCACATAGCCTTTGGTCCTGTGCTGATGAGGGCACATTTGCTGCACATTTTTACATCATATTGTAAAAATGTACAGCAAATGCGCATGGTATATTGGCCATCTAGCAAAGTCAACATGACTTCGGCTGTGCTGTGCCGACATCGACACACTTTTGCGTAGTGTAAAAGCTGCTGATTTTTATGGATCTTTGATAAGTAAAAATCTGCAGCACGTCAACCAAATTACGCCACTTACCTTGCATACTTCCAGGCACTTCCTAGTTTCCGTGTGTGGTGGGCATGTGACTCACGTGGTGTGTGACATGGCTAAAACCAAGAAATGTCTGCCAGTATGCAAGGCAGATGATGGGAGTGATGGTGTGTCACGGTCCGCGCTGCTTCTGGATTAAACTCACCAAAGAGCCCAGCAAACTTTCATCCTCTTTATTCCTTATTCCAACGCGTTTCAACGCCACAACCCGGCGTTGTATCCCTGAGGAAGACGCCGGGTTGTGGCGTTGAAACGTGTTGGAATAAGGAATAAAGAGGATGAAAGTTTGCTGGGCTCTTTGGTGAGTTTAATCCAGAAGCAGCGCGGACCGTGACACACCATCACTCCCATCATCTTTCTTGGAACATACCACGATCCAGTGGTAGGTGGAGGTCCTGCAGCAGCTTGGAACATTGATTCCTAAACGCAGTCAAACCAGTTGTGGGGACCACAACTGGATCAGGTGAGCGGCCACACAGCACCACCGTTTACATACTAGTGTCACTAGTGATAGGGCACTATTGCGCCTCTTGCCCCCTCCCTTTATATTTTGCAGTATGCAAGGCAAGCAGAATACTACAGGGTGGGCACAGCAGAGATGGATGCAGAACGCATTTGCTACGTAATAGCTGCTAAATTCCGAGAACACACTGCCTTGGCGTGGTGAGATGATGACATGATTTAGGCTTGGCTTTAGTTGCTACTGTTGTATCACTCCAGTAAATGCACTTTATTTATTATTTTACCTCACCCCTTAATCTTTGGGTGATTTTCCATTTTTTGTGCTTTAGCTTTACTCTCCCCTTCTTCCAAGACCCATAACTTTTTAATTTTTCCATCAATATAGCTGTATTAGGGCTTGTTTTTCGTGGGACCAGTTATACTTTTGAATGACACCATGTATTTTACCATATAGTGTATTAGGGCACAAAAAAAAATTCCAAGTGTGATGAAAGTGCTAAAAAAAAAAGGACAATTACCCAATTGTTTAAGTGATGGCTTATCTTTTGCACCCTAAGCTGACATTTTACCTATACCATTTTTGGAAACATATGTTTTGATCTCCTGTTTTTGGGTTTTATTGCAATGCTTCAACAGCTAAATAAAACCTAATTCTGGTGTTATAATTTTTTTGCTACGTTGTTTATCGATCAAATTAATTTAGTTTATATTTTGATAGATTGGACATTTTTGAACGCTGTAATATCAAATGTGTATTCTTGATTCTTTTTTTAATAGTTTTATTTTCAGTGAGGCAAAATGGGGGTGAATTCAACCTGTGTTTTTTTTTTAATTTTTTCATATTTCTGCAAACTTATTTTCAACTTTTTATGATTTTTACTAGTCTTCTTAAGGGATTGAAAACTGAAATCTTCCAATCGCTTGTACTGTACAGAGCAGGGCGTCAGCAGAAATTAACAGCTATAAACAGCGGCTCACAGCCAGCATTGACAGGAAGTTCGTCATGACATGAAAAGGGGCCATTAGCTGATAGCTAATTGGCGCCCACAATCAAATCATAGAGCCGTCCTTGAATGCGGGGAATAACGTGCTCCCCACCGGCCAGCATTCAGTCCCGTTATCAGAGGTTGACAGTGTGATTTAACTGGTTAACAGCTGCAAGTGGATGAGCGATCCACCAGTGGCTGTAAAGGTACCATTACATGGTAAGATACGTCCACGATAAATCGTAGGATCGTTGATCGCAGATATGAGAACATGTTCTCAAATCAAATGATCCTCGATCAGCCAACCTGCTGCATCGTTGTGTGTGACACCGCGATAACCATGTCGTTAACTACTTCGCCTATTCACAGCAATGAGTATCGATCGATGTTTTGTGCAAACAATAGCTGCTCGCTACATCGTTGTTGCGTAGTCCACGATATCTATATGTGTGACATCTCACCAACGATGTCAAAACAATGTCCTAATGACAGTGTGCCCCTGAGATCGTTAGTGATATCATTTCTACATTGAAGCGTGTAACGGTACCTCTAGAGTGATCTTGATCTGATCTTGGCTCATCAGATCATGTGCAGAGAAAGATGCAGACTCAGTGTGTGAGCCTGCATCAAATGCAGGGACACAATCATGAACATAGCAGTACGTCCAAGGTCGTGGTGGGGTTAAGGGGAACCTGACAGCTGATATATTCTTCTCAATCCACAGGCAGCCTGATGTCAGCCAACTATTTTTTAGTCTTACATGCTGAGGTGTTTCAGAGAAAAACGTAGATGGGGACCAAGCTGCACTGTAGACTAGTCAAACAGGATGGTTTCCCAGTGGCTTCTACACAGCAACCCAACTTAAATGATAGGTCACTCTATATACAAACATGTAGGTAGAGACTTGTCACTCCATGGGAGCAGACGGGAAGAAGCCACCATAGACCTGCTTTTTTAACTAATCTTCCGTGAGGCTTTCTCTCCTTCAGTTATTACACACATTTTTCTACACACATTAAATACATATAGCTAACATCATACAGCCATGGTCTGTACCACACGGCTTTCAGCTTGCCGAGGTGTGCTGA
This sequence comes from Allobates femoralis, assembly GCA_033576535.1. Lineage (NCBI taxonomy): Eukaryota > Metazoa > Chordata > Amphibia > Anura > Aromobatidae > Allobates > Allobates femoralis. Next base: position 411,640,266 of record JARQOC010000004.1, on the reverse strand, counting down.
GCACCTTATTAATAGATAGGACCCGTGGCATGGTCAAGCCACTGGCTGAAAATCCATTCTCAGATGATGCAAGCAGAGACAGTTCTACCTCGTCAGCATCGGAGGAAAGCAGTTACACTAAAACTAAAAGGATTCTGTTTGGGGCATCTTCAGACCATCCTTTTTAAACTCTATAGCAAAGAGCTTATAGGTGGTGACTCTTTACAGAGGAGACCTTCCACTGATTATCTGCTATACAGTAAACTAAGCAACTAGTCATAATAAAATTAAAAGTTCCTAATTTCTTGAGAATGGAGAGGAATTTTTGTAATTTGCAAGGTTTTTTATCTTTACAAGCAATTTGCAATTTGTATAATTTTTCTCCTGCATTTTCTGATGGAGAAAAAAATTAGGAGTTACTACATTCGCCGCTGGGAAAAACTAACAAAGTATTTTACTAGGAGGAGTGATTATCCTTGACAAGAGCCATTAAATAGAACACGGTACAATTAAATTAAATGACTTAAGACTATTTTATAAGTCACCAAATGATTATAGCATGCATAATTTTTGTTTGATATAATGAAGTAAGCTGAAGAGAACTTTCTTATATTCCAGTATTGGACTTCTAAATTTCAAGATTAAAATATAAGGCTGACAATTCAAGCCTCTGATGAAAGAATTACATCTAATTCTCTTTTTGCTCAGCGTTTTATGAGGTCTTTGTCCTTTTCATATTTCTTTTTTTTAATATTGACATTGCCTAAGGGAGATTCTCCAGCAGGTTAAAATGTAATTAGCTCAAGAATATATAACTTTAAATAACATTCTACATGATATAATTTAACCTCTTCAATCCCCATCCTGTTTTGACCTTAATGACCAGGCCAAATTTTACAATTCTATTAGGTAATAACTCCAGAAAGCTTCAATGGATCCCAGTAATGTTGAGATTATTTTCATAACATATTGAACCTCATGCTAGTGGTAAATAATTTTGGCCAATATAATTTGCATTTATTTATGAAAAAAAATAAAAAGATTGCCTAAAATTAAAAAAAAATCCAATTTTTAAAAATTTTATTTTTGTCTTTTTAGGGCCGCTTCACACTGCGGCATGATCCGGTCCGGTTCTGTCCGGGAGGACCCAGACAGCTGCGGAACGGATCTGCACACAGGACTGGGGGGGCTATTATGCCCTCCGGTCCGGTGTGCAGCGCACGCAGCTGCAGCCGCTGACAGGTCAGGACCACGGCGCCCGCGGTCCTGACTTATCAGCCACGGGAACTGTGTGCGCTGCACACCGGACCGGAGGGCATAATAGCCCCCCCAGTCCTGTGTGGAGATCCAGTCCGCAGCTGTCTGGGTCCTTCCGGACAGAACCGGACCAGATCATGCCGCAGTGTGAAGCGGCCCTAAACCAGATATTTATATCACACAAATTAGTTAATAAATAACATTTCCTACATGTCTACTTTACAGCCGCATCATTTAATTTTTTTTGTTGTTTTTTGTTAGGAAGTTAGAAGGGTTAAACGTTTATCAGCAGTTCCTCATTTTTCAAAATTTACAGAACCATTTTTTCAGGGACGACATCACATTTAAAGTATCTTTCAGGGGCCTATGAAAATACCGAAAAGTGACACCATTCTAAAAACTACACCCGAGACTGCTTAAAACCACAGCCAATAAGTTTATTATCGTAACCCTTTAGGTGCTTCACAGGCATTAAAGCAACGTGGAAGGAAAAACTGAATATTTTAGATTTTTCCCACAAACATGTTGCCTTTGCCCTAAATTTTTTATTTTCACAAGGGTATCAAAAGAAAATAACCCACAAAATTTGTGGTGCAATTTTTCCCAAGTACATGGACACCTTATATGTGTTAGAAAACTGCTGTTTGGGGGTACAGCTAGGAAAAGGAGCGCCTATTTGGGGAGCCCCTGACATGCCAAAACAGTAGAAACCAAACACACGTGACCCCACTTTGGAAACTATGTTCCGTGATGACTCTTCTCCTCCCTCTTACCCCTTCCCCTTCCCTCTCGACCCTTCTATCCTCCCCCCTCCCCCTTTTAACCAAACATCAGAATTTTGTTTATTGAATTATATTATTCAATTAGTTATAAAACCTCATAAATTATGAGATGTGTTGTTAACCTTAACTATGCTGATTTATCGCAGACTTGTCCTATGCTCGTTGGCAAGGACATTACCTTACCTGTTTTGTTTGAACTAACTGAAACTGCCGCAGACTCAGTTATATCATATGCTTGTTTAATCGTTTACCTTGTATTATAAAACTCAATAAAAACTTTTGAACAAGGAAACTATGTTCCTCAAGGCATTTATTTATGTGTGCTTTTGTCTCAAAATTTCCATTTTCACATGAGTAACAGGAGAAAATAGATAATACAATTTGTTTGCAATTATTCCTGAGTACGCCGGATACCACACATGTGGTCAAAAACTACTTTTGAGGCACAGTGCTCAGAAGTGAAAGTGCGATTTGAGTGAAGGTTTTGATGCAATGATTTGAGGATGCCAAGTTAGATTAGCAAACCCCTGAAATGCGAGTAAAGCTCACCCCCCAAAAGTGAGCCCATTTTACAAAGTACACCCTTCAATTAATTAATATACGGGTGCAGTGAGCATGTTAACACCACAGTTGTGTCACAGAATTTAATACCATTGGGCGGTAAAGACAAATAATTACATTTTTTAACCTCAAAAATGTTTTATAACTCCAGATTTTTAGTTTTTTTACATGAGAAAATGGGTAAAAATGGTGCCAAAATATCTCACACAATTTCTGATAAACGTGGCAATACCCCACATATGATTTACAGTATCACTTGAGCCACGTGGCAAATCATGGGAGGACAGGAGTGTAATTTGACTCATAGAATAGTTTTCAATCTCTAAATACAGAGCCCCTAAATGCCAGAAGAGCAGAATCCCCCCCAATTCACCTAATTTAGGGTTGTCCTTTTCAGAAGTGCACAAAACTGTGGCTGACTGCTCTTTTATACATGCTTAAAAAGAGTCAAAATAATCTCCCAACAGTGCAGTGTTGCGATGAGGGTTCCGTCAGAATCACATATTTCAGAGATTTTACTTGTAAATTCCGATGTAAGCGATCAGCATAGAGCACAGAATAAAAGTGAGACAAGCCTTTTACTGAGAACTTTGGGAGGCAGAATAAACAAATCAACAGCAGGTCAAGAACTGTTATTTTTTATGTTGTTTCTCAAGCAGTATAACTGATTAGATGGCTTTAATCTTCAGGTCACTGGGATCACAGCAATACCAGATTTATATAGTATATATATGTTTTTTTATGTTTTGTCACTATTACACAATAAAAACAATTCTATAGAAAAAAATAATTTTTTTGCATTGCTATACTAAGAGAATTGTAGCTTTTTTTTACATTAACAGTCAAGTGAGGGCATTTTTTTGTGGGATGAGTTGATGTTTTATTGTACCTTTTTTATCGCTTTCTATTCCAGTTTTTTGGAGGCAGAAGAAAAAAAAACAGCAATTCAAGAATTTTTTTGAGGGGGTTTCTTACACCGTTCTCCATGTGGCCAAAACAGCTTTATTGTTCGAGTCAGTATGATTACAGCAATACTACCTTAATATCACTTTTTATGGTGTTCAACAGTGTGACCGTTTCATAAAGCAGACTGTTCTGTTCGCGACAATACCAAATGTGTACTTTTTTGTTTTCGTTTTTACATAAATATGTGTATTCATTGGCAATTTTTTGTCCTTTATTTTCTCATATTTTTACAATTATTTTTTTTTTACTTTTCTACTTAGTCACCATATGGTATATTAGGTTTTATTACTCTATTCACTGGTATAATGTATTGCAATGCACAACTATTGTAATACATTGCACCTGTCAGTGTGACACTGACAGAACACCTTTTAGGCTGGAGTCACAGTTGCGTACAGCATCAGATGTGATCAGCTAAAGACACTGGGCTCAGGTTCTACTGCAAGCAAGCAAAGACCAACGACCTGAATACTACAGGTCTGAGTGACAGGGTCCCAATGACTGCCGTATCGTTTCTGCATCGCTGGTGAGATCTGACTGTTTGACATCTCACCAGTGACCACGTAGCGATGCTCCAGTGATCCCTACCAGGTTATATCGTTGTCTGGATCGCTGATTCATCGCTAATTGTAACGAGGTCTTAAGGAGGAGAGGGAGAGATTGTTATTTCCATCTCTCCATTGCCAACCTCGGTGTATATTGCACTGCAGTCAGATTTTTGCCGAGTGAATTTTTTACTCAACCTGTATGGGACTCAGGAAAAAAAATGCAGGTCTGAGTTGCCTGATTGCCTAATATTGGGCTATGTACAATGCGAGATTTCCTTGCATTGCACTCCTGCGAGTCACAGTGACTGTGGCCTTAGATGAAGTCAGTCTCCTGGCATGGCCTAACAGGCTACCTTAGCTAGCAAACCCGGAGGTCATTATGTAACAATAGGTTGTCATGACAAAAATCGACAGACCACAAATATGTAGTAGAGGTGCCAATTGCATGCAAGTGGGAGCGTAATCCCATGACTAGTTCCTAAATGTTGTCATCACTAGTCATCATGGCATTTAGGCAGTTAAACAGCCATAGGCAGTGCATGCACTGGCCCTGACTGCCAGAGCCCAGCTATAACTTAGGCTAAGTTCCTGGTAGCTATCCTGCGGGTACAGCTTCTGGGCCCCTCATGTTTACCATGACGTACCTGTACATCATAGTAACGAAACTCCTCTCCATCCATGACGCACAGGTATGTCAAAGGTTGGAAACAGGGTTATGGTCTCTTTAAATTAAATATTTTAAAAAATCAAACACAACATCAGGTGCATTTAGTGCCAAGTCATTCTTTAAAAAAAAAAAAAAAATTGGAAAAAATTGCCCATTTCTCATGTGATGTTGGAAGACTACACATTTTTAGTCTGCAACGTACACAGTATTATGACAAATTGTTACCAAAATTTAATCTAATATTGACTGCAGAAAAACAAATTCCAATCAATCTGGTAGACCACATGTAATTTATTAACATTACCCAAATAAGTGGATTAGCCCTGCTGATAAAGGTTGGCACACCTGCCAGTTAAATTTTAGAAATGTGAATGGCCTGGCAGCTTGACAGGCATGTCTCTTCAGCGATAGCTCAGTCTTAAACAATAACTGACATATTCTTGCTGATAAGTTTTTGAGATTATTTTCACTGAGAAGCTTATACTTTGCTTTTGTTGTGCTAGGTATGTATTTCTTGGGTTTATTAATATTTCTTTGTGTTTTTTCAGGAAAATTTAATTCCATCCAGTGGTCATCGAATCTCTCAGGGGATATCCAAGTAATTAATATTCGTTTGCAATTAAAGTAGAACTCCAGTGAGCAAACATTTTTTTTGTATGAACCCTGCACACATAGACTATAATGTTGAGCTGCCTGTTATATTTGTATAATGTTTAGAATTGATATAAATCAGTTATTCACCAAGTACTCCTTACCAGTCACCACTCCCATAGGGGACAATACGTCATGCCTGTGCAGCTCCCCCCCCTCCCTCTGCAGTCAGCTCTGTGCTCCAAGAACAAACACTTCCTCATTCAATCACATGGGCATGATGTCGCATACGGTCCTGTACTAAGATGGAGTCTGAAGATCTTTCTGTACAGAGAGGTGGAGAAACCTGTGTCGATAGGTCCTTATGTGACATCACGCTCGTGTGATTGAAGGAGCAAGTGTTTGTTCTCAGACACACAAACACTCACTGCAGAGGGAGGGGAGAGAGCTGCACCCCCAGGAGTGGCATATTGTCCCCTCTGGGACTGGTGACTGGTAAGCAGCAGTTAGTGAATAACTGATTTATATTAATTCTAAACATTATACAAGTGTAACAGGCAGCTTAGCAATAAAGTCTAGGAGTGCAGAGACCATACAAAATTTTCATCTCCCCAGAGTTCCTCTTTAAAACTTTAATTATCTTTTGATTGGTGAACTGGTAAAAGAGTGATAACAGTGAGTTACTAAAGTTTGCAAGACATGCATTCATATTAACAATAAGATAACCTTATTAAAATCTTGATGTATTCCGTGACCACCCGTCTATTTTACTCTTCTTCCGTCCTCACTGCTAACAACTGGCAGTAAGCTATTTATGTGAAGAGATGTATCGCAAAAAAAATTAACTTTTAGATTGTGATAAAAGATATGATAGACTAAATAAAGGGTTATTTTTGCTGATTATGCAGTCACTGAAGACATTTACCGTACACTAGCACGAGATTTTAGACTTACCAGATATTTTGGATGATTATCATTACATGTAAGAGGATAAGTAGGGTGAGGGTTCATATGGCCAAAAAGAAAGTCAATCATGATTATATGATCATAAATGTACTAATACTCATCTGTAAATACTGCATATAACTAAATCATGAATATCAACATTTAGTTATATGGAGTACTAAAGTCATGACCCTTCATACAGATGGGGTTTCTAATCACAAACCTAAAGCTCTATTGTATATATTATGTCTATTGACTAGATTTTTGAGAGAACCACCCTTGCAGAATACCATTTTGAAATGCATTTTGGGTGGTTGTATTAAAGAAATTCTAAGGTACCGTATATACTCGCGTATAAGCCGAGTTTTTCAGCCCAAAAATTGGGCTGGAAAAGTCCCCCCCTCGGCTTATACGCGAGTCATACGGCCCCCCTCAAAGTTTGGCGCCCCCACCTCAGTTTCTGGGCCCCCCCGCATGCAGCGCTGCACATATACATTACGTGTCTAGCAGCTGTCACCCTCCGGTGGCGATCGCGGCTCCCGGCTCCGGGCTCCATCTTCCTCTCTGTCTTCCTGGTTGTCATGTGACCGGCGCGATGACGTCATCGCGCTGAGCCCCGGTCACAAAGCAGGAAGACAGCGAGGAAGATGGAGCCCGGAGCCGGGAGCCACGATCCGCCACCGGAGGGTGACAGCTGCTAGACACGTAATGTATATGTGCAGCGCTGCATGCGGGGGGGCCCAGAAACTGAGGTGGGGGCGCCAAATTATGAGGGGGGCCCTGCTGGGGCCCTGTATACTACCACTGGGGCTATATACTACCACTGGGGCTATATACTACCACTGGGGCTATATACTACCACTGGGGCTGTATATATACTACCACTGGGGCTATATACTACCACTGGGGCTGTATACTACTACTGGGGCTATATACTACCACTGTGGCTATATACTACCACTGGGGCTATATACTACCACTGGGGCTGTATGTATACTACCACTGGGGCTATATACTACCACTGGGGCTATATACTACCACTGGGGCTGTATATATACTACCACTGGGGCTATATACTACCACTGGGGCTGTATACTACTACTGGGGCTATATACTACCACTGGGGCTATATACTACCACTGGGGCTGTATGTATACTACCACTGGGGCTATATACTACCACTGGGGCTATATACTACCACTGGGGCTGTATACTACCACTGGGGCTATATACTACCACTGGGGCTGTATATATACTACCACTGGGGCTATATACTACCACTGGGGCTGTATACTACTACTGGGGCTATATACTACCACTGGGGCTATATACTACCACTGGGGCTATATACTACCACTGGGGCTGTATGTATACTACCACTGGGGCTATATACTACCACTGGGGCTATATACTACCACTGGGGCTGTATATATACTACCACTGGGGCTATATACTACCACTGGGGCTGTATACTACTACTGGGGCTATATACTACCACTGGGGCTATATACTACCACTGGGGCTGTATGTATACTACCACTGGGGCTATATACTACCACTGGGGCTATATACTACCACTGGGGCTGTATACTACACTGGGGCTATATACTACCACTCGGGCTATATACTACCACTGGGGCTGTATGTATACTACCACTGGGGCTATATACTACCACTGGGGCTATATACTACCACTGGGGCTGTATACTACTACTGGGGCTATATACTACCACTGGGGCTATATACTACCACTGGGGCTGTATGTATACTACCACTGGGGCTATATACTACCACTGGGGCTGTATACTACCACTGGGGCTGTATACTACCACTGGGGCTGTATACTACCACTGGGGCTATATACTACCACTGGGGCTGTATATACTACTGGGGCTGCGTGTATACTACCACTGGGGCTGCTGCTGTATACTACCACTGGGGCTGCTGCTGTATACTACCACTGGGGCTGCTGTATATACCTCTGGGGCTGCTGTATACTACCACTGGGGCTGCTGCTGTATATACCACTGGGGCTGCTGCTGTAACACTGCTGGGGCCTGTATATACCACTGGGGAGGCTGCTGTATACCACACTGCTGGGGGCTGTATACCTGTGCTGGGGTCCACCCTCGGCTTATACACGAGTCAATAAATTTTCCCAGGTTTTGGGGGCAAAAGTAGGGGGGTCGGCTTATACACGGGTCGGCTTATACACGAGTATATACGGTATATTATTTTACATTATGAAACAAATACCGTATATAGAATAATATTTCAATACAATTTCCAGCAAATAAACTCAATATAACTATTTTTAACTCTAATTACATTGTGTCTAACAGTTTCTTATAGTGAAGGCTGTAGAAAATGATTTTATTTTTCCTTTCATTTTTGCCACTTCATCACTGTGACATCTGTGGCTGACATCTCTAGTGAAGAGGTTTATGTAAAATCCAACCTCAGCGACTCCTCACTCCTCTTTCCCCTGAATTATCATACATTCATACTTGATTTACACGGATAATCAGCACCTTTTGGTTCACCCTCTACTATTTCCTAGATGCTCATCATCTCGATAACAGTTTGGCCTTCTTTTTATGCAGAAAATACAATAAGGAGACCACGGCTCTTATTGAGAGACATGGTGGGTGGTGATTAATCAGCCCCCTGCCAGAAAAAGGGGTTGTATAACATTAACCCTTGTCAAAGAAGCAGCTGTTGAGTGGGTCCATTATAACTGCCTAGCGCCACACACCCAATGAGGAAAGCTCTAGTTTGTGAATTTAACAATTAGGTCCTTGATGTGGGAGAGGAAAATAGTGAGATTTGTTGAAGGCTCTAAACCTGGTCTTATTTTAGGAGGATTTTGTCTCAAAATGTAATATTGGCTATATACTAGTACATTAAAATACGGTTAGGTAATTGGGTTTTATTCACTCTCATAGAGACTAATATTTTTCTATTCAGTTGTGATGGCCATTTTTGCTATTTAAATCACACTAAGTGTGGCCATATTGGCTGTATCATTTATAATAGCTGCTGAGAGTTTCTTTTAATGAATTACTACAGTTGGTGCAAATCGATTGGCAGGACCTGGTCCATGGGTCAGGTCAGTAATCTGTGGCCTCTGGACAGAAGTCGCTAGAACTGCCTCCTATATGATGATATCCATGGGTCTTCTTTTGATTAGACAGCCTGGCACAACATCAATCCTCAAAGAAAACAACATCTCAGACCTTGCTAATTAAAAGAGCCATAGGTGTCATCAGGTAAGAGGCAGTTCTCACAGCACTTGTTCGGCAGCCAAAGATTACTATTGTGGCTGATGGGACAGGGTCATGCGAATAGAGTCACAACAAATCTAATTATTACTATAATGAAGCAGTATAATCCTTCAAAATGGAGGCAAAGTTATCGTCATGCAGCAGGATTGTGCATTGGTACAAACATGATGTGTTGGTAAAAGTTGGAGGACTAGCTTTATGATTTCTACAAACTCGGAAACCTGTGAAAGGTCATATTTTAGGGGCATCTCTTTCCCCTATTACTCTGAACTTTGTGTATTCCTTTTGGATGGAAACAGAACATACAATCTCTTTTTTAGAGTGGCATTGTCTCCATTACCATGCCAGTTAGAATGGAGAGAGTTCTTTTGTTTTTGTCAGTCTCCACCTATATTGGATAGTGAGTGTCTGGCTTTAGGAATGATCTTTTTTACAAGATACAGTAGTACTGATTCCTGACCACCTTCTGAGCATGCACCGCAATCTTTCTAAGGAAAATGTTGAGACCATTGGAAAGAAAACTGGGTTCCCACAGAAATCGGTTGAGAAAAACTGTATGATAGGACTGCTGTCTAAAGGAAGCCTGACAGGAGAGTCAAGCTACCAAACAACGGGCAACATGAATTAGAAGCTGGCGGCATTACTGCAAATGTGTATATCTGACTCTGAAACGACGTGGTGTATATGAAAAAGCCAGCTTGGGACCTTCTGCCTTTGGTGACAAGTCCAACACTGGTCCCTGGTGGCTTCTCCTTGCCCCTCTCCTCTAGATGGACTGGTCTCTCCCTATGAGATCCGTGGAGCACGGGGGAGACATAAAGATGGGAATTGACCTTTTGGACAAGTCATTGAAGAAGCATGATCATCCAGCTTTCATAGAATATTTTGTCTGAAATGCCACATATGTGTTTACCTAGACAGAGTGAACAAACCGTGTTCGGTTGTGTTACCCACAATTGGTATAAGTGCCCGTACAGCTGCTGCTGGACTCACACTTCCACGGTGCAATAGTGGAGGTCAGGCTTCAGAAAGGACGGTGTGTCATGGTCCGTGCTGCTGCATCCAAAAACAAGAGGTCCAAGAAGTGATATGCAATGGTGTTTATTATCTTTCTCGACACATTTCGGAGCTGTCCCTGCTCCTTGCTCAGGAATACAACATGAATACATGGTGTAATCCTGAGGAAGAGCAGGGATAGCTCCAAAACGCATCAAGTGAGATAATAAACACCGTTGCATTTCTTGGACCTCTTGTTTTTGGATGCAGCAGCGTGGACTAATACACACTGTTCTTTCTGAAGACATATGTGTTTTAGGCACCATCAATCTCTTTTCAAGATCCCCTTAAGCAATTGGCTTTATGCCAAGGAAAAACATACTACAAGGTGGAGTTCCTATTCAAGTCCTGTAAATCGAAAGGCTATGATATTGTATTGTGGCAAATACTGTATCATTACACTGAAAAAGCAAGCATCTCTTTTATACTGGGCCCTCACCATTTGTTCAGTCAGAACATGGCGATTCCTAGACCTCACCATTCGGCAATGATTGTTTTTGGCAAAATTGTCGTCAGCAATTCCCTTTATCAACCCTCTAATGTTAACCAGCATTATGACATCAAAATATCAGAATAAAATATGGGGATACATGTGCGTATTATTCATTTTTCTCAGTCTTTAGGAAACATTTGTTTGGATTGTATGCTTCAGCAAAACGCAGTGAAGTGAGGCTGAGTGTATTCATCACCCAAGACAATACAATTTTGTAAGAAATGACATGTCTCCCTCATTCTGATGCCTATTGCAGGTCACTGATCACTGAAGAGAATTCACACAGTCACATGTAAATTATCCATATTATTCATTACTCGTATTTATAAAGTGCCAACATATTCTGCAGAGCTGTACAGAGAATGTCATAAAGTGGAAATACTATTGTAAAAAAAGGAAACCTGCTTCCAGAATTCGTATCACTTAGATTAGGGTATGAGTTCACTGCCCAGTACATAATAAATGAGTGATTCTCATAAAATACCCTCATGACTGATTAAAAATATGTTGCTATCTCACAATTGATTGTGTTAGGGTATAGGCTCAGTCTTTTTGCTGAGATTTTGGAGTGCAAATTGAGTTATTGTTCATAAAACTCAGTGTGAACATACCCTTTAAGTGTTTTTTCCCTCCAAACTGGCTATGTTAAAAGAAAAATCTGCAAAGATCCCCAACCTATCGCTTGATTAGATGGCACAGCCACCATGTTCAAGTAGTAATTCAATAGAGAGGTGGCCACACCGGTATATTTACTTTCTTCTTGTTTACTTGTTTAAGTCTATGAAGTTAGGCTGCCTTCACACTTGCGTTTGCAAGCGCAGTGTACCGAACGCAGCCAAACGCTTGCGCACTGCATTCCTATGTTTAACATGGCAACGCATGTGCCTGCGTATTGGCTGCGTTCGGATGTGCACAATTTTTGCGCCCTCGGAACGCAGCTTGTTGCATTTTTTGTGCGGTTCACTTGTTTTATCTGCAAGCGCCCGCAAGCACAAACAATGCATGATCTCAATGGATCCGCAGTGTCCTCCGCATGACAGTGCAGGAGAATGCTGCGGATCTCATTGTAATCTCTCCCGGTGGCCGTAGCTGATTACCGGCGGCCACCGGGAGATCATGCAGAGCCACAGCTGATCTCCCGCCGGTGTCAACGGGGAGAAACAGCTGATTTACAGCTTTAATCTCGCGCTGACACCGAATAGGTGATGTCGGCGTGGGAGGTTTGAAGCAGCGATCAGCTGTTTCTTATCTCCTGCACTGATATCACCCTATTCGGTGTCAGCGCAGGAGATTTAAACAGCTGTCAGATCAGCTGTTTCTCCCCGCTGACACCAGCGGGAGATCAGCTGTGCCGGAGAGGAGGAGATCTCTGCGCTGATCTCCTCTTCCCGGCCGCCCCCAGAGACAGCTGATTTCCTGCCCGGGCACCATACTAATGTGAACGCATGCAGAGATTCTCCGCTGCGTTCACATAATATGTGCTGCGTGCACTGCGTTTGCGTCTGCATGCCATGAGACCTTTGCAAGCATTTTTATTTTTAATCATATTATAAGCCATAATTCAAGTATAATTTCATTTATTGAACATAAAAGTGTTACATGCCAAGTTCTGCTCTTGCGTCCCTTTTATATATCGCTATCGCACGTCTATATTATATTGGGAATGTCTCTGAACCACTACTAAGAGAATGATGCCACTCTTAAAAAGTGGCACTGTAGGTTACATAGACAATTTACGACTTTTGGCCAAATAACATTGATCATCAGCTGCTCTACATAGAAATATATGGAATCCACTAGCTGGCAATGCATCCCTTTCATGTGTGCTCATGTGTCACAGCAGTACACGAGAGTCCACCCCAAGGTTAGCATCTTCATTACAGGCTGCTGAGACTAATCCCGATTGTAACAAATGGCTCTACGACTTACCGCACCAATACCTTGCTCTTGGCATTTTCTTGTCCAATCTCCTATATAGACTATCTTCATGAAGCAATAATGGAATGATGTGCGAATCACTCAGCACCAACAAGAAGTGTGATCTCAGATTACTGTACTAGACACTTGCTTATATTCCCAAGAGCAAAGCAATACTCAAGTGTTCAAAGAAGACACAGTAAACCTTATACATACAAAGAAGTTCATATATCAGTAATAACAGATTTGGATTTATTCCAATACCTATTTGAAATGATTGTATCAATTAAAAATTTTGGAAATACTTATTAAAAACAACATAACATATACCAAGTATATATGAATCAGCATCACAATCTGATGATTATACAGAAATGAGCGGTGCTACAAGGACGATACTAATCTCTAGACTCTTCCTCTGTCAACCGCTTACATATACGGCTTGCTTTCTCTTTAAAAAGAAGTTCTTCAGCATCTGTAGTGTGTATTACATATTAGAATGTGCAAAATAACATAACATATACCAAAAATATAATTATCAGCAACAGAGTCCGATGATTATACAGAAATGAGCGGTGTTACATGGGCAATACTAGCCTAATCTCTAGATTCCCATGTCAATCATTTACATATAGGATTTGCTTTCTCATTAAAAAGAAGTTCTTCAGCATCTGTAGTGTGTATTACATATTAATATATGCAAAACAACATTACACAACTTTTTGGGCAGAAATCCCGAATAGACCCCGGTAAGAGTTAAAGGGCTCAATGGGGTGGTACCGATGTGTCCGTCATTAGACTGATCGGAACTGCATCGCAGATCTGTACAGAGCCAATATACTATGTCTGGAGAACAATCTGAAAGGAAGACACTAATATCTATTGATTATATCTATGTACAGGGGATCAAGCATTAATATGTGGATATAACATCATGGTCTGTGTACTATTGAAGTTCACACTTATCCAAAGTGTTTTCAGCAACCTTTAGGCACAAAACGTGTGAACTTCAATGGTACTCAAACCATGATGTCAAGTCATTTGCTCTCCACTAAACAATCTTCATGAATGAAATATCAATAGTGCTTCAATAATCCAGGATTCTACAAATTTATAGAGGGTGCATATTGAACTGCGTAACGTGTCCAGACATTACCAAACCATTACAATGAAATGAACAGCACATGGACTTCTTAATTAGCCGACACAAGGCAATCAGATGCTCTATGAACACTATTTGCTTCCCATGAAGCCTAATTAACATGAGACGGAGCATATAATGGGCTTTAAAAATCACACTACAAGTGACATATTTGGAGAATTGCCCCTTCCAATCCAGCATAGTGCTTAGTTACAGGTTCTAGACATCCCAAACAGAACACACTAGCTTGTACCCAATACATCACTCCATTATAACATTGAATTTTAGGGCAAAATCATTTATAACAAAAAAAAAGGGACAATATCAATCCTGTTTTTTTGTATCCCACCTCCATAAACCAATGATGCCTTATGGCATAATAACCTCAATGTCAAAAAAATTTTGCATTTGACCAAATATTTTTTCCCATCTAATTTACAGTCTTGCAACATCTTTTGTGCCTATGTGTCACAGTCAGCAACAGAAACTAGAAAAAGTTTCTGGCCCCAGGAAAAGACAACAAAACATTTCTTCTATTATACATATGTGAGAAGTTTAAGAAGTCACAGACTGAGCTGGGATGTTGAGAAACTGAAAAAAATGTGGTATTTGAGCCCCAAGCTCTATTGTATCTGCTGGTATACAAAACAGATTCTCATGGTAATCAGTAATAAGAATGGAGAAAGCAGAGCAGGGATGTAGGAACATCACAGGTAAGTGGGCACATGATCTCTCATGGCATTGGCAACCAGGGCTTAGTGCCCATACACCAGCCCCTGTGCCCAGCCTGGCAGGGAGCAGGACATGTATGAACATCACAGAAGTGGCACATGTGCTCCCATGGCTATTGGAACAAGGCTTAGTGCTCATACACCAGCCCCTGTGCCCAGCCTGGCAGGGAGCAGGACATGTAGGAACATCACAGGTAATGGGCACATGAGCTCCCATGGCATTGGAACCAGGGCTTAGTGCACATACACCAGCCCCTGTGCCCAGCCTGGCAGGGAGCAGGACATGTAGGAACATCACAGGTAAGTGGGCACATGAACTCCATGGCTTGGCACCAGGGCTTAGTGCACATACACCAGCCTGGCCAGTGGCATGCAGGACATGTAGGAACATCACAGATATAAGTGGGCACATGACTCCATACATTGGACACCTGGGCTTAGTGCACATACACCAGTCCCTGTCCCTGGCAGGAGTAGGAATAAGTAAGTGGGCACATGGCTTCCATGGCAATGGAACCACGTGCTTAGTGCCATACACCAGCCCCAGTGCCCAGCCTGGCAGGGAGCAGGACATGTAGGAACATCACAGGTAAGTAGGGCACATGATCTCTCATGGCATTGGCACCAGGGCTTAGTGCCCATACACCAGCCCCGTGCCCAGCCTGGTAGCAGGATTGCATACATGTATGGCACAGATCCACATGTATAGTAAGTGGCACATCCTGCCCATCCCAGGGTCATTGGCCTACCCAGTGGCTAGTTGCCCATACACCAGCCCCAGTGCCCAGCCTGGTAAGGAGCAGTACATGTAGGAACATCACAGTATAGTAAGTGGCACATCGCTCCCATGGCATTGGCACCAGGGCTTAGTGCCCATACACCAGCCCCAGTGCCCAGCCTGGCAGGGAGCAGGACATGTAGGAACATCACAGTATAGTAAGTGGCACATCAGCTCTCATGGCTTTGGCACCAGGGCTTTGTGACATACACCAGCCCCAGTTCCCAGCCTGGCAGGGAGCAGGACAGGGTGGCACTTACCTGGGTGCAACATACTTTGGAAATAAAAGATGACCAGGACGAAGGATCCTAAGCATGTGAACAGCACCATCCTGCAGATGCGGTTCATCCTCATCACCTCCATCAGAGCCTGCTTCATGTCTGCGCCTTCTGCTGGGTGTGGATGTCGCACTGGGGGTTGGTGGAAGGGAACTTGCTTATTGTATGGTGGGCATTCACATATGAAAGGATGCGGACTGGTACAGGCTCCCCCGATCACACATTGGCATCAGCAGCTGGTAGAACAGGGAGATGCTCCAGCATCACTAGAATGCTGTGTGTTAGTGGCCGGCTCCTGTGCCTGCTGCTCTGCTCCGGTGATGTCTGGTCTGCATGAATATGATGGAAGCGTGGAGAGAGGGATGAGAGCAGCTGGCAGGCTGTGTGTGCACCGGCCGGAGCTGCTCTGACAGCCACAAACGAATGGATGAGGCTGACGCCGGGCAGCAGCGCGGCTCCGCCTTCTTTTGTTTGCTGCTAAGAAAATGTCGCTTCTGCACTGCCACCTGCTGTCCAGTAAGTGTAACCACGCGCTGTATGTCGGGACAGGCGCTATGTCGCTCACTGTTGGCATGACTGGGTGAACCTCTGCCTGTGGTAACTAAACGATGTCATAAATGGGAAGCCTTTGTAAGATTGATAAGGAGAAGTTAACTGATGGGCAAATCCTCACCCACTAAACTGAAATGGTGAATTTTTGGCAAACCTTATGGGTATTATTACATTATTATTATGTGCACACGTTGAGTATTTGTTTGCAGAACGTTCTGCATCTCTTGGAGGGAAAAACGCAGGGCGGAACTACCGTGGTGCAGCTGGTGCAGCTGCACCAGGGCCCGATCGGTAGGGGGCCCCTTCAAGCCTGAAGGGGGGCCCCCAGCCGACCCCAGCAAGCCACCGTCAGAGGAGAGGAGGGTCAGGCAAGGGAAGCAGAGAGCTTCCTGCTTCCCTTGCCTGATCCCGCCCCTCCTCTCCTCTGCCCCTCCGGCTCTTAGACAGTAGGAGAGCACCGCGCCTGCGGCTCCCAGCAGCACCCCCCCCGGGCCGCGCCAACGGCCAGTAGCACTACCCCCCCAGAGCCGCGCCTGCAGCCAGAAGCTCCCCTCCCCCCGCTCCTGCTCCAGGGCCCCCAGGGGTGACGGTCCGCCCCTGGAAAAACGCTGCGGCAAAAGCGCTAAAAAAATTGACATTCTGCGGATTAATTTTTGTACCAAATCTGCAATTAGATAATACTGAACGAGGAGTGCACTACACTTCAGGAATGAAAGTTTTATGACAAATCTGCACTCAAATACACATACAAAATGCAATAAAAACACACTGTATGCTTACAGCCTTAGGCCTTGTGCTGACGCTGAGTTTTTGCTGCAGTTTTGTGTCACCTTCATCACAAACCTGCATACCTATCTTTACCCCAGCAAAGTCTAGGAGAATTCTGGAGTGTTGTGCCCAAGATGCTTTTTCTTCCTTGCAGTTTGTTGTCAAGACAAAGAATGAGCATGTCAATTATTGGAGCATTTTTGGTTGCATTTTGTAGCCCTTCCGGCCATTAACTATAGAATAAAGGAGGACCACAACATGCATCTGCACCAAAAGCACATTTTCCAGTCATGATTCAGTTTGGCGGTGTTTTTGCTGCAGGAAATGTCTTCGCCAAAAAGCAGCATCGGCACACAGCCATTGTCTTAAGGATATGTTCAATAAAGTTAGTTTTAAAGGCCACAGCCACACATAGAGTATTTGGTGAGTTTTTACTTCAGTATTTGTAGCTAAAACCAGGACTGTTTAACAAATCCAGAAGTGGTGAAGTGTTTCTATTAGGCTGGAGGCACACTGTCGTGCATCAAACATGGAGCGTGTTTGATACCCGACAGTGATGCGAGTGTAATGGTGTTTTTGGGTATGTGTTGTGCATGTGGTGAGTGTACCTGCCTGTATTCATGTGAGTGTGCTGCGAGTGTGAGGTGTGAGTGTGTGTGTGGTGTGTGATTGTGATGCTATCTGTGGTCCTGAAGGACCGCGGACATCATTTGCGGTGAATTTAAATTCGCCGGCTGTCAAAGTCGGTGAGTTTGAATTTACCACTTTCCCAGTACAGTACAGTAATCAATAATGTTCCAGCGCTGTCACAGCAGAGCTGAATCATTATTGTTAAAAACACTCAGCCGCTAAGAAAATAATAAAGTTATAGGGGTTGATCATCATGTTAACCCTCTCTGCAGGCTATGTGCTGCATATTGGCACATAGCCTGCAGATGTGGCTAATATAAGCTGGTGTTAGAAGGGTTAAAATGGTATTGGTGTGCTGCCATCATGTGTACACAGATTGTGTACACATGGTGACAACACACCCTGGTAGTGCAGGGGTTAATTCCTTTATTATACTGATGCCTGCAATTGTCGGGTGATTTTACTTTACACAGAAGCCACTCTGCTCCTGCACTGAGCTGTCCGTGCTCCTGAAACTCCAGTGTTATATTACTGTAATATCAGGCTGGAATTTCAGCACCACGGACAGCAGCTGTCATGGTACGCTGTTTGTGTGGCGTCCCGCAAATGCAGGCGTCACGGAGGGGTACTAGACTCGTAAAAGAGGTGTAGATACTCCAGCTGCAGGTGGACCCTAGGATGGTGGGTGGGACCCATTTCCAGCACTCCCACATTAGTTGAGGGTGGGAGGTTACCTGGGAGGGGATAAATTCACCTCTAGGAGGTTGAAGGAGGTCTTTTCTTTGACCGAGAGTTGGAAGAGAATGGAGGAAGAGGAAAGGTTTTAGGAACATTGAGCTTAGAGGAATGAGGCAGAAGGTCAAACCGGGTCGGTTTCAAGCCGAACTGGAGGGAAGAAGAAGGGACCTTGAGGAGGTCCTGAAAGAGGGCGCCCAACGAGAGAGGTCCGGGCCCTAGAGAGAAAGGGAGATCCTCAGAGTGGAGCGACCATACTCCAGGGGATACTCCAGTCCACCAAGGGAACGCCGGGCCCTGGGATCCGGACAGAGTTCAGCTTTGCAGTTGGCAACCGGCTGCTGTGGCTTGTTCATCAGCCGCAGCACCCTGCCACCGGAGCGGTCTGCCTGCTTCCTCACCAACGAGGGAGAGGACTCCCGATACTACCTACACAGAGCTACTGGGTATAGATCAATCCTTAACGGGGAAGAACGGACACGGGTTAGTTAACGAAGGTACACACCAAGGGTTCCACCATACCACCTGGGATCCACTTGCAGCCACCTGTTAAGCTGCCTGTTCTTGTAACATCTGAATGCTGAACTGTGAACTGTAACTGATGCTGCTACACGTTAACAGTAAAGTACCCAGGAGAAAGTGACTTTGCTTCTGCCTGTGTTCTTCTGCATCAACCTGTTCCTTTTACAGGAACGCTGCCCCAGAGGTCCAGCCCTGCCTGTAGGGGGCTTTGCCATCTAGCTGCAATACCATCTACCTCCGGCGGCGGCGCTGGTGACCTATCACCAGAAACTACAGGTGGAGTCACGAGAACTGTATATAGATTTCCCCTGTAAATACATCCCTTTTTGAAGTGTCACCCAGGACACGGGATCAGACGCGGCCACCACTCCCCGTGACACAGGAGCGTTAACCCCTTGGAGCCTGATACCCGAGTACCCTACAGCCTGGGGCTCGACATTTGCATACGCAATTGGCGTCCGTACCATGGACAGCTCACGATGTCATGAGCTATGCTCATGATACATTACCTAGATGCTCTATGACGAAATGTAGCGCAGAGCCTGCAGAGGGAGTTAAAATAATTATTAACGCATCACTTTATTGTTTGGATTTCTAAGGGCCCTTTCACATCAGCGCTTTTTTCAAATCGCGGCAGATGCGGTGAAAAAAACGCATGTGCCGCGATTACCGCATACCGGCTGCACTTGCGGCACGGTTGCGGCGCGGTTGCGGTAAACGCCATACAAGGTATAGGCGGACTTGCGGCAGGTGCGGTTTTGGCACTTGCGGCAGGTACGGCCGCGAAAATAAACCGCGGCTGACAGCATTTTTTTCGCGGCCGCACCTGCCGCAAGTGCTAAAACCGCACTTGCCGCACCTGCCGCAAGTCCGCCTATACCTTGCATGGCGTTAACCGCAACCGCGCCGCAAGTGCAGCCGGTATGCGGTAATTGCGGCAGATGCCGTTTTTTCACCGCATCTGCCGCGATTTGAAAAAACCGCTGATGTGAAAGGGCCCTAAGGGTACTTTCACATCAGCGTTTTTTTAAATTTGATTACCGCATAATGGCTGCACTTGCGGCACAGTTGCGGCAAGCCCCATACAATGTATATGCGGGCTTGCGGCAGGTGCGGCAAGTGCGGTCTTGGTACTTGCGTCAGGTGCGGCCGCGAAAAAAAAACGCGGTCAGCCGCGTTTTTATCGCGACCGCACCTGCCGCAAGTGCCAAAACCGCACTTGCCGCACCTGCCGCAGACCCGCATATACATTGTATGGGGCTTGCCGCAACTGTGCCGCAACTGTGCCGCAAGTGCAGCCGTTATGCGGTAATCGCGGCAGATGCGGTTTTTTCACCGCATCTGCCGCGATTTTAAAAAAAACGCTGATGTGAAAGCAGCCTAAGGGCCCTTTCACATCAGCGTTTTTTTTCAAATCGCGGCAGATGCGGTAAAAAAAACGCATCTGCCGCGATTACCGCATACCGGCTGCACTAGCGGCGCGGTTGCGGTAAACGCCATGCAAAGTATAGGCGTACTTGCGGCAGGTGCGGCAAGTGCGGTTTTGCACTTGCGGCAGGTGCGGCCGCGAAAAAAACTTTCAAAAAATTTAAAAAACCGCTGATGTGAAAGGGCCCTAACTGAGTGTTTTTAACAATAATGATAGTCATAGAGTAGAGGGCGGCATGGGATTGTAGATCCTAATTTAGGGAGTATAACATGTGGATTATTATTGATATTAATAGTTTTCTCATTTAATTGAAGGTACAGAGCTTTGATGAGGTATCCTTATGAGGAGATTCTGGTTTTATCCAGATGTGTGGTAACAGAAGTGAGGAAAAGCTGTGACTGGCTGAGCTGTCTGAGGTACGGAGAATTTTGATTGGCTCGCATTTGAGCGGGACTTCGGATTATATATTGGCCTCACAGTGTCTGGACAGCATCAGCTGGTCAGCTGTCAGAGAAGAAGCGACCACTCGCCCGACCCGGTGGTATTCATCATATCCTGTTGTCTGGTGTTTATTTGATGGTAAATTGTTTTCCATAGTATTGGTCTCTTGGTTTTTAGCTTAGCCAAGTTTGCAGCTAAACTAGATATACATTGTTTATTAGTTATTTATTTAATGAATAAAGATTTAACGTTTATGAATTTTTCATTTGTAACCCTAAATAAACGCCTCACAGCCAGCTTTGCCATATGAAATTTGTGTTTATTCCAACGCCGTAGTCTTTGGCTAAATTTTAGAATGGATCCTACAATCCCATATTTCAGCGCTGCTGTGACAGTGCTGGAACATTGTTGATGAGGATAGGCCACAATAATTTCCTAGAAATTTAATCAAATAACCTTAACTAATATAAATTGACAACTACAGAAGAGTGTTGTGGGTAAAATAATCTGGTACTTTATTAAGGTTAACCAATATATCAATATTAAATATCTTTTAATAAAAATCTTTCTCCATAAAATATTATTTTCCAATAAATAACATATATATAATAAATAAAAATTCATATTCTTTAAAGAATCTCATAACATCTGGTTCACCCATAACATCTGGGCAACCCTCCCTCTAATAAAGTACCAGTACAGCACATATAATCAAAATCAACAGACAAGGGGAGGGAGGGCGATGGCTTCTTCAGGTGAGCTTCTTCTGACTGGCCCAAAAGTCCCCACAGCTTGCCTATTTATGCACCAGCTGGCGCCCTGCCAGCCAATCAACTGTCAATAATTTTAGGCGCGCAGAAACCAGCTCAAACTGGTTTCAGCCGCCTCAGCTGTTCTGGGACTTTCTACCACCCAGAGACTAAATTAACCCTTTCTGTACTCCTAGTGTCCATCTCCTCAGGATAATCCCAATTTAATCAATAGGGGTTATTTCATGAGGAGATAGGCCACGATAATTTCCTACAATTATAATCAAATAATCTTAACTAAAATAAATTGACAAACTACAAAGTGTTGTGGGTAAAATAATCTGGTACTTTATTAAGGTTAACCAATATATCAATATTAAATATCTTTTAATAAAAATCTTTCTCCATAAAATATTATTTTCCAATAAATAACATAAATGTAATAAATAAAAATTAATATTCTTTAAAGAATCTCATAACATCTGGTTCATTTATAACATCTGGGCAACCCTCCCACCAGGGCTGAAGCTAGAAGAGCGTAAGCCCCACTCCCCACCTAACGCAGTACCCTCTCCTCCACAACACTCTGGATCCCCAAATTAAATGTGTCAAGGCCAATATCCGATAAATGTACTCTATCAGAACTATATAAACCCTCTACGAATCCCTCCAAATCTTTATGGCGGTAGGAAGAACCGCCGATGGATGGCATGAACCGTGCCATTTCTCAATTTGCATTTTTTTTTTTCTCAAGAAAAGCAAGACCACCTTGCTTCCAACATAATCTGGACACCACCTCTGAAAAAATCAGTGTGGTACCCTGGAGCAACTGTGACATTCTACATAAGTCGTTTTTCATTTGCCACAGCAAATCCAGAGTAGCAGAGTGCAGCAGGGAGGACCCTCCTCATCATCCTCCATAGCCAAGGGTGGAAAGCTTGCAGGCGGCGGTGAAATCTCCCCAGGCTGTATGGGAGACGCTGCAAGGTGGTGCTGACCCCATCCTAATCTTCAAAACCGTGAAATCCAGAGTAGCAACACGGCCTAAATCATTTCCTGCTGCATGGATAATAACTAGGTTCGGACGAGGGAAAAAGACTAATTGGCTAGATATAATACTGGAAACCTCTCCCCACTTAAGGCCCCTTCCCCCGTGCCAGTATACCTGCACTTCGGAAGGGGAAAATGATAAATATAATATACAATATACAGTTGTGGCCAAAAGTATTGACACCCCTGCAATTCTAGAAAAAGTTGAAAGTCTGGCTACTCTGCACGAGGTGCCTGAGGGAAACAAGTAACTATTATTCTACTAGCTGTGAGCCCGATGCAAATGCATCGGGATTCTAGAACGTGCGTTAATTAGATTATAGTAGCTATATTATTTTTTTTTTTTTTTTTTATTTACATTTTTTTGAATAACTTAATGTTATGAATATTTTATTTATTAGTTTTATTTTATTAGAATTAGTTAATGTTATGAATTTTTATATGGAATATTTTTTTTTATTATTTATTATTTTATTATTGTAATTATTTATTATTTAATATTTTTATAATATTATATATATTTTTTTTTATTGAATTTTTTTTTATTTGAGTAATTTGATTTTCTTAGAATTAGTTAATGTTATTAATATTTTAATTATATATATTTTTTTTTATTTATTTATTTTTTTAATTTTGATTTATTTTATTATTTATTATTTTTATTATTTGTATATTAAGTTTTTATTTTAATTAAATTTATTTGTATTAGATTAATTTTTTAATTTTAATTAGTTAATGTAATTAATATATTAATTTTATATATTAATTTTATTTTTTATTTTTTTATTATTATTTTTTATTTTATTATTTATTATTTATATTATTTATTTATTTTTTTTTTAGTATTTTTATTATTATTAAATTTATTTATTATTTGTTATTTTAAGTGAATTTATTTGTATTTTTAAATATTTTTATGTGTATTTATTTATTTATTTTTATTGTCTTTAAATGTAGTGAATTTTTCCCATTGAGAAACATGGATGAATGAGGCGCGAATCTGATTGGCCGTAGTGGAATAGTAAAAGTGTTTTTTCCCATTGATAAAAATGTATGAATGAGCCTTGAATGTGATTGGTTGGTGTGTATTTGAATGTGATTGGTGCGATTTGGATCCGTGGGAGGGGCTTCCAGAAACTCGCGGCGGCCATCTTTATTCCTCAGTCAGCGGAGCGGACCGAAGAGGGAACATCGAGGACCCGGAGCTCGCTGGAGGAAGAAAGAAGACCGCCGGATGGAAGACTCGTGGCCCGGGCTGAAGGAAGAGGATGCCTGGGCCGGAGGGAGGACTGGACCTGGACCTGACGAAGCAGATGTCATGAAGACAGGTAAGTGATCTACGGCGTCGGGGTTGGGGGGGGTGCGGACATATTGGGGGGGTTTGGGGGTGTGCGGACATATTGTGGGGGGGGTGAGGACATATTGGGAGGGTTTGGGGGGGAGAGGACATATTGTGGGGGGGTGTGAGGACATATTGGGGGGGTTTGATGGGGTGAGGACATATGGGGGGGCGTGCGGACATATTGTGGGGGTGTGTGAGGAGATATTGGGGTGGGTTGGGGGGGTGAGGACATATGGGGGGTGTGTGTGCGGACATATTGTGGGTGTTTGGGGGGGTGCGGACATATGGGGGGGTGCGCGGACATATTGTGGGGGGGTGTGAGGACATATGGGGGGGAGGGTGTGAGCACATATGGGAGGGGTCTGCGGACATAATGGGGGGGTGTGCGGACATAATGTGGGGGTGTGCGGACATAATGGGGAGGGTGCGGACATATGGGGTGGGGTGCGGACATTGCGGGGCTGGGGAGCGGTGCTGGGGAGCGGGGCTGGGGGGCGGTGCTAGGCTGTGGATGGGGGCTGGTGGCGGAGGTGTGCGGGCAGTGAGGGGGGGTCTGTGAAGCGTTGGGGGTGTGCGGTGCTGGGGGGCGGTGCGGGGCTGGGGAGCGGTGCTGGGCTGTGGATCGGGGCTGGGGGGGAGGCTCAGGGGGCAGCTCCATAGTCGCAGGTGGGCTGTGGGGAGCGGGGAGCGGAGGCGGCGCAGCCGCCTCCGCTCCATGGTCCCCGGGCGAGATGTGGGTAGCGGGGAGCGGAGGCAGCGCGGGCGGCATCGGCGGGGTGTGGGTGGGCAATGCTTCGCCGTGTGCCTGAGACTCACAATGGCCGCTGCGCGGCCATTTGCGAGTCGAGTTAGATCGGAAGGGGCAAAAAAGCTATTCGCGATTATATAATAGATATAAACCTCGGCACTCATACAAGACTCATGAAAATTTTTTTTTGAGAATTTCAGTACCGTATCTCTTTATTTGTTCAGCAGTCAGAAGCACGGGTCAGACAATATATTGAACGTTTCGGCATACAAGCCTTCTTCAGCAATGTATTATTCTATATACAATAGAAAAACAAATTTCGTTACTTTACAGAAGTGGTTTACAAAATATAGTATATCTAGACATAACAGAACAATATAGAAAGATACCGTCCTTTTCATTACAAGTATCATTAATCAAATTCAAATGTAACAGAAGAGTCCAAGCACTGGTTAAAATAAAAGATACCAAACCTCCATACCTAACAAAGTGCTTTAAGGGGCAAACATGTAAGTAGATACCGGAACAAGCGGTTATCAACGAGTGCGTTCTGGGTGAAAAAAATAAGTGAAATAAGAAACGCCGTCTTGGCTACATGTGTAATAAAATAAGGTTACCAAAAAATAGAATAGCAGAGTCCGTAGTAAGAATAATGGGAGGAGAGAAGGTATACAAAAGAAAAAGAAGGAAAGAAAAAGATAAAGAAAAGGGAACATCTGAGGTAGATGGTCGGTAAAAATAAATTCTTACCAATGCTCTTGGTACATCACATGAATAAGTTGATAAGGAAACAATCACTTGTTATGCATTAACTACGACGGCGTATTCCTCTTAAAATATGAGAAAGTAAATTAGACTCACAGTCACATAAATAATACCACTGGGTGTAATTATCTATAACATAAGGAATAATTGCCTCATAATAAGAAAATAGGGATAAGACATATGCTGTGTCCGCAAGCTAAATGAATAAGAGGTATTCACCTCTAATGGACAATAGTACCGAAAAAAAGGGGAGGAAAGAGAAAGAAAAGGAAATCTAGTTATAGATTATGTGCAATGAATTCGCATACTAAATACATGCAATGCCTGCTAACCACTGGTATAACATCTTGTGAATAAGTAAAGAGAGTTATATACAATATATAATACCTGTGGTGATAAATATACGGGAGCAATCTTGTCTACAAATATCCCTGTAGTCAATGGAGTGTATACTGAAAAATAGGTACCGTATATACTCGTGTATAAGCCGACCCGTGTATAAGCCGACCCCCCTACTTTTGCCCCCAAAACCTGGGAAAACCTATTGATTCATGTATAAGCCGAGGGTGGACCCCAGCACAGGTATACAGCCCCCAGCAGTGTGGTATACAGCAGCCTCCCCAGTGGTAGTATAAAGCAGCCTCCCCAGTGGTAGTATAAAGCAGCCTCCCCAGTGGTAGTATAAAGCAGCCTCCCCAGTGGTAGTATACAGCAGCCTCCCCAGTGGTAGTATACAGGCAGCCTCCCCAGTGGTAGTATACAGGCAGCCGCCCCAGTGGTAGTATACAGGCAGCCTCCCCAGTGGTAGTATACAGGCAGCCTCCCCAGTGGTAGTATACAGGCAGCCTCCCCAGTGGTAGTATACAGGCAGCCTCCCCAGTGGTAGTATACAGGCAGCCTCCCCAGTGGTGTATACAGGCAGCCTCCCCAGTGGTAGTACACAGGCAGCCTCCCCAGTGGTAGTACACAGGCAGCCTCCCCAGTGGTAGTATACAGGCAGCCTCCCCAGTGGTGTATACAGGCAGCCTCCCCAGTGGTGTATACAGGCAGCCTCCCCAGTGGTAATATACAGGCAGCCTCCCCAGTGGTGTATACAGGCAGCCTCCCCAGTGGTGTATACAGGCAGCCTCCCCAGTGGTAATATACAGGCAGCCTCCCCAGTGGTAGTATACAGGCAGCCTCCCCAGTGGTAGTATACAGGCAGCCTCCCCAGTGGTAGTATACAGGCAGCCTCCCCAGTGGTAGTATACAGGCAGCCTCCCCAGTGGTAGTATACAGGCAGTCTCCCCAGTGGTAGTATACAGGCAGCCTCCCCAGTGGTAGTATACAGGCAGCCTCCCCAGTGGTAGTATACAGGCAGCCTCCCCAGTGGTAGTATACAGGCAGCCTCCCCAGTGGTAATATACAGGCAGCCTCCCCAGTGGTAGTATACAGGCAGCCTCCCCAGTGGTAGTTTACAGGCAGCCTCCCCAGTGGTAGTATACAGGCAGCCTCCCCAGTGGTGTATACAGGCAGCCTCCCCAGTGGTGTATACAGGCAGCCTCCCCAGTGGTGTATACAGGCAGCCTCCCCAGTGGTAATATACAGGCAGCCTCCCCAGTGGTGTATACAGGCAGCCTCCCCAGTGGTGTATACAGGCAGCCTCCCCAGTGGTAATATACAGGCAGCCTCCCCAGTGGTAGTATACAGGCAGCCTCCCCAGTGGTAGTATACAGGCAGCCTCCCCAGGGGTAGTATACAGGCAGCCTCCCCAGTGGTGTATACAGGCAGCTTCCCCAGTGGTAGTATACAGGCAGCCTCCCCAGTGGTAGTATACAGGCAGCCTTCCCAGTGGTAGTATACAGGCAACCTCCCCAGTGGTAATATACAGGCAGCCTCCCCAGTGGTAGTATACAGGCAGCCTCCCCAGTGGTGTATACAGGCAGCCTCCCCAGTGGTGTATACAGGCAGCCTCCCCAGTGGTGTATACAGGCAGCCTCCCCAGTGGTAATATACAGGCAGCCTCCCCAG
The DNA here is from genome assembly GCA_033576535.1 of Allobates femoralis. Lineage (NCBI taxonomy): Eukaryota > Metazoa > Chordata > Amphibia > Anura > Aromobatidae > Allobates > Allobates femoralis. The sequence goes on along the minus strand of JARQOC010000004.1, from coordinate 411,612,551 downwards.
TGGTGTATACAGGCAGCCTCCCCAGTGGTAATATATAGGCAGCCTCCCCAGTGGTAGTATACAGGCAGCCTCCCCAGTGGTAGTATACAGGCAGCCACCCCAGTGGTAGTATACAGGCAGCCTCCCCAGTGGTGTATACAGGCAGCCTCCCCAGTGGTAGTGGCTGCGGCACCTGTCAAAATAACAAACACTTTATACATCACCTCTCCGGCGCAGCTCCTCCGCTCCTCCGGTCCCGGCTTCTTCCTTTTTGTGCCGGCTTCTAGTGCTGTGACCGCGCGCAGGAAATGACGTCATTTCCTGCGCCTGGTCACATGACACCGGCACAAGAAGGAAGAAGCCGGGACCGGAGGAGCGGAGGAGCTGCGCCGGAGAGGTGATGTATAAAGTGTTTGTTATTTTGACAGGTGCCGCAGCCTGGGGGGACATACTAAGGAGGTGGGGCTGTGTATTATTGCTGGGGGCCAGTGTTGTGCAATATGCACGGCATCCCCCCGCCGCTGATGGACGGGGGATGCCGTGCATATTCATTACACTAATGAGGCGGCCCCACGTTACTGCCCGTGGTCACTGCGGCCCCTTCCTGCCTCCTCCAGCCCCGGACACAACCCCCCCCCCCACAGTATACCGAGTGACTAGCGTATAAGCCGAGGGGGTAACTTTTCAGCTCAATTTTTGGGCTGAAAAACTCGGCTTATACGCGAGTATACACGGTAATCTATATTAAGATAAAATACTTAATTGAAAATAAGAGGTGGAAATACAGAGTTATCCAAAATAGGGTTAACCAACCTCTACTGAAGCTGTATGAACTCTCAAGTGTTACATGCCCCTGCACTTAGCTGTGCTGCTGGGTCTATGGGTATGTGCCCACAGGACGGTTTGTAGTGCGGTTTTCCAGCGGTTTCCGCCGACGTTTTAACGTTGGTTTTATTTAAATTTATGTTAATCCAAACCAGCGTTTGGATTAACATTGAAACCTATGGCAACTGGAAACCGCTGTGCCCACTATGCCGGTTATATTATGCTCATCTTCATCCAGTTCACCGGTTTTCAGGCGGTTTGTGAAGATTGAGCATGTCAATTTTCAAGTGCGTTTTTAAAGCGGTTAGAGCAAGGAAAGTGAGTCATTATAACCGCTATACAACCGCTGAAAAACCGCTGTAAAACCGCTGGAAAACCGCTGAAAAAACGCTGGATAACGCTGGAAAACTGCTGGACTCTTCAGAGCTCAGGACTGTAGGCTCCAGAAGTTCACCACCGGTTTTCTGACGGTCAGAATGATGCAAGAACCGTCCTGTGGGCACATACCCTATGACTGCTGATACTATCTTTTCTGTAATAGGGAACAATCACACAGAAACAAAGCAAGAGATAAGGAGTAATATTAGATATAATACTAGAAACCTCTTCCCACTTAAGGCCCCTTACCCCATGCCAGTATACCTGTACTTCGGAAGGGGAAAATGATAAATATAATATACAATATACAGTTGTGGCCAAAAGTATTGACACCCCTGCAATTCTGTCAGATAATACTCAGTTTCTTCCTGAAAATGCTTGAAATCACAAATTCTTTGGTATTATTATCTTCATTTAATTTGTCTTCAATGAAAAATCACAAAAAGAATTGTCCTAAAGCCAAATTGGAAATAATTCCACCCCAAACATAAAAAAGGGGGTGGACAAAAATATTGGCACTGTTAGAAAAATCATGTGATGCTTCTCTAATTTGTGTAATTAACAGCACCTGTAACTTACCTGTGGCACCTAACAGGTGTTGGCAATAACTAAATCACACTTGCAGCCAGTTGACATGGATTAAAGTTGACTCAACCTCTGTCCTGTGTCTTTGTGTGCACCACATTGAGAATGGAGAAAAGAAAGAAGACCAAAGAACTGTCTGAGGACTTGAGAAACCAAATTATGAGGAAGCACGAGCAATCTCAAGGCTACAAGTCCATCTCCAAAGACCTGAATGTTCCTGTGTCTACCGTGCGCAGTGTCATCAAGAAGTTTAAAGCCCATGGCACTGTGGCTAACCTCCCTAGATGTGGATGGCATAGAAAAATTGACGAGAGATTTCAACACAAGATTGCGCGGATGGTGGATAAAGAACCTCGACTAACATCCAAACAAGTTCAAGCTGCCCTGCAGTCCGAGGGTACAACAGTGTCCACCCGTACTATCTGTCGGTGTCTAAATGAAAAGGGACTGTATGGTAGGAGACCCAGGAAGACCCCACTTCTTACCCCGAGACATAAAAAAGCCAGACTGGAGTTTGCCAAAACTTACCTGAGAAAGCCTAAAACGTTTTGGAAGAATATTCTCTGGTCAGATGAGACAAAAGTAGAGCCTTTTGGGCAAAGGCATCAACATAGAGTTTACAGGAGAAAAAAAAGAGACATTCAAAGAAAAGAACACGTTCCCTACAGTCAAACATGCTGGAGGTTCCCTGATGTTTTGGGGTTGCTTTGCTGCCTCTGGCACTGGACTGCTTGACCGTGTCCATGGCATTATGAAGTTTGAAGACTACCAACAAATTTTGCAGCATAATGTAGGTCCCAGTGTGAGAAAGCTGGGTCTCCGTCAGATGTCATGGGTCTTCCAGCAGGACAATGACCCAAAACACACTTCAAAAAGCACTAAAAAATGGTTTGAGAGAAAGCACTGGAGACTTCTAAGGTGGCCAGCAATGAGTCCAGACCTGAATCCCAAAGAACACCTGTGGAGAGATCTAAAAATGGCAGTTTGGAGAAGGCACCCTTCAAATATCATGGACCTGGAGCAGTTTGCCAAAGAAGAATGGTGTAAAATTCCAGCAGAGCATTGTAAGAAACTCATTGATGGTTACCAGAAGCGGTTGATCGCAGTTATTATGGCTAAAGGTTATGCAACCAAGTATTAGGCTGAGGGTGCCAATACTTTTGTCTGGCCCATTTTTGGAGTTTTGTGTGAAATGATCAATGTTTTGCTTTTTGCTTCATTCTCTCTTGTGTTTTTTCATTGCAGACAAATGAAGACAATAATACCAAAGAATTTGTGATTGCAATCATTTTCAGGAAGAAACTGAGTATTATCTGACAGAATTGCAGGGGTGTCAATACTTTTGGCCACAACTGTAATATATGAATGTAAAGATAATAAACCAATCTACCGTATATATACAAAGTATACTGGATAGGAGAAGTGGTACTGTGCAGTGTATATACAGAATAATACAGGTACTGAGAATTACACCCAGGATACAGGACATGAAAAGTGGTGCTGTGCAGTGTATATATACAGAATAATACAGAAGCTGAGAATTACACCCAGTTTGCAGGACAGGAGAAGTGGTACTGTACAGAGTATATATACAGAATAATACAGTTACTGAGGATTACACCTACTATACAGGACAGGAGAAGGGGTACTGTGTAGTGTACATATACAGAATAATACAGGTACTGAAAATTATGCTCATAAATGATCATGTCCAGCTCACCGGTCAATAGCTCTTAGAGTGCAGCATTCATTCGATGTAGCAAATGACTCATTGCAGGCAAGGCAATTTTCAAATCAGAAAATAGGAAATGTCCAGCTTCACGTCTTTCTTAAAATCCAAAGGTTTATTAGATTATATTAAAAATTCAATCAGTATTGACATGTTTCAACCATTGTGCTGGTCTTAATAATAAAGATATGAGAATTACACTCAGTATACAGGACAGGAGAAGTGGTACTGTACAGTGTATATATACAGAATAATACAGATACTGAGGATTACACCCAGCATACAGGACAGGAGAAGTGGTACTGTGCAGTGTATATATACAGAATAAAAACAGATACTGAGGATTACACCCAGTATACAGGACAGGAGAAGTAGTACTGTGCAGTGTATATATACAGAATAATACAGAAACAGAGGATCACACCCAGTATTGAGGACAGGAGAAGTGGTACTGTGCAGTGTATATATACGGAATAATACAGAAACTGAGGATCACACCCAGTATTGAGGACAGGAGACGTGGTACTATGCAGTGTATATATACAGAATAATACAGATACTGAGGATTACACCCAGCATACAGGACAGGAGAAGTGGTACTGTGCAGTGTATATATACAGAATAATACAGATACTGAGGATTACACCCAGTATACAGGACAGGAGAAGTAGTACTGTGCAGTGTATATATACGGAATAATACAGAAACTGAGGAGCACACCCAGTATTGAGGACAGGAGAAGTGGTACTGTGCAGTGTATATATACAGAATAATACAGATACTGAGGATTACACCCAGCATACAGGACAGGAGAAGTGGTACTGTGCAGTGTATATATACAGAATAATACAAATGAGGATTACACCCAGTATACAGGACAGGAGAAGTGGTACTGTGCAGTGTATATATACAGAATAATACAGATACTGAGGATTACACCCAGTATACAGGACAGGAGAAGTGGTACTGTGCAGTGTATATATACAGAATAATACAGATACTGAGGATTACACCCAGCATACAGGACAGGAGAAGTGGTACTGTGCAGTGTATATATACAGAATAATACAAATGAGGATTACACCCAGTATACAGGACAGGAGAAGTGGTACTGTGCAGTGTATATATACAGAATAATACAGATACTGAGGATTACACACCAGTATACAGGACAGGAGAAGTGGTACTGTGCAGTGTATATATACAGAATAATACAGAAACTGAGGATCACACCCAGTATTGAGGACAGAAGAAGTGGTACTGTGCAGTGTATATATACGGAATAATACATATACTGAGAATTACACACAGCATACAGGACAGGAGAAGAGGTACTGGAGAGATCTTAAAATTGCTGTTGGCAGAAAGCACCCTTCAAATACCAGAGACCTGGGGCAGTTTGCAAAACTAGATTGGTCCAAAACTCCAGTTGAGAGCTGTAAGGAGCTTGATCATGGCTATAAGAAGCGATTGCTTGCAGTTATAAAGAGGGTGTGCAACCAAACATTAATTTTGAGGTGCCAACAATTGTGTCCAATTTGCCTTTATTTCTTAGTTTTTATTGTGTTGTTCCAATGTACACAAATGAAATAAACTTAAATGTGTATGACAAACGTGTAACTGTAATAACTGCATGACTATATGTGACGATCCAAAATCTACCAATAAAATGATCCATTTTTTGTTTACTATGCTTAATTTGGTATTCACAAGGAACTATTTCTGGTTTGGTACCAAAAATCCTTGCAGCTATTAGAATCTTTAATGAAATCCATTGAGGTCCCAAATTATGTAAACCTATTAATGTCCTGATTTGAGGAATTTGTAATTAATTGTATTTACAAAAGCCATATAAAACTTAAGCGGCCGTCACACGCTACGATATGATATCGCTTGAACGCGCCAGATTAAACATCGCTTGAACGATGTCTGTGCGTGTGACGGCAAGATATGACGAACGATACATGATCAAATCGCAAGATCGAGATCTGAGCTCCGGACCTCACATCTGACGATGTCGACTCATGAGATAAACAGAATCGACGTGTCTAAACAACCGATATCGTCTACACGTTAGGAACTGCGCGATGCCTAAATCTAGCACGTAGGCGTGGCAGGAATTTCTCATTGTGTCGCCTCCTCAGTTGTGATTCGTTAACCTTAATGGTTTCGGATTGGCTGCTTCGACATTAGCTCGCATTGGTGGAAGATGATGCGTTCCCATTGGCTGTCCTCACAGGGCGCCATTTTTGAAGAGCTGTCTTCAGCACCACACATAGGCGTCGGCTGCACGCATTGTCATGTACAACTTAAAATGTGCACCCACAAGTTCGTCAACCTGATAAAATAACCTGCGTGGTACATGAGGCTGCTATAGTGTTCACCTTGTCATACACCCAAAAAATCTTGACAGATACCGTGCACACAACGCGGCGCTACGTCACGCCCATGGGATATTGTCCCGCAGGTGACACAGAAGTGGTTATTGCCGTGTTACGCCGCGTAGGGCGCCTTTAAGTTTTGTAACGTCACGCAAGGGGCGGTCCTGACGGAATGAAGTTGGTTTCAGTTTCATTCCGCCTGCAAGGTACTAGCTCCTCCCATGCACATTGCAGCTCAGTCATGGCCGCAACACGGCGCGCTGCCACGTGGGGGATGGCGGAGCTCATGATCTTAATCGATCATTGTGATCGATTAGATTATTGGGGCCACCACCCCCACCGGCATCCCAGGCTGCGCAACCGCAGCACTGTGCTGAAGATTCAGCGGGCCCTGCGCCGCCAGCTGTGTGTGGAGAGGAATGTGAAGGCGATCCAGCACAAGATCGCTGATCTTAAATATAAGTGCCCGGGCCGCATTGTGGACATCCGTGCCCGGATTGCCAGGATGCGTGGTGAGTGAATGTTGGTCACAAACACACACCTGCACATGTACATGTATCAAAATACACACCAATGTCTCACAACAGATTCCAAGGATAGTGTGGTCCCCGGCCTGTCCCCACCAATGTTTTAGCATATATTCTGCCTAATTTGGATGCAGGGCCAACACTCCGGCCTGGTCGTCCAACCTCATAAAAGCTGTCCATCTCAATGTAACGCATTACCTATAATTATTGACAAGCTTAATTGTGCAGTTTTAAAGAAATTCAATGCAGGTGACAGGCAGCATGGCAAGGGATTGGACTGGGGAGAACAGGTGACATATAGTCCAGGGGACTGTACATTCCGTCCCCCTTGGCATGCTGCCGAAAACCTGGCAGTAAAAGAAATTGTTGGCCACACTGGGAATTTACATAGTTTTGTTCAAGGACCAATCCCTAAATAATGCTCATCAAACAACATTTGTAAACTGTGTTTGGACCCACCATGTGGATGTGACAACAATGTGTCGGCTGGTGGTTTACACACAAACACGAATAGGCCAAACTCATGCCCAGCACAAATTGGGACGCTGGACTCAGCGTTACCACACTATATTATTGGATAAGGCTACTTTCACACTTCCATATCGAAACCAATGATGCTGACCAATATAAATCAGCCTGCATTGGATCGAACTGATCCCTGCCTTTGGATCAAAAACAGCCATCACATCCGACATTCCCCAGGATCAGTTGATGTCACTGTCCCAGCTGTTCTCCCCTGGTGCACCCCCGCATCACCCCTGTGTTGCCCCCTCCTCACACCTCTTGGCCACCCATGTGCACCCCTGTGTGTGACACCCTCATGTCCCCTGTGTTCACCCCTCTTCTTCCATGTGTGGGCACCTCATGTCCCCCATTACTTGTCCTCCTTTTCCTTGTCGTCCTGCTTCCCTACCTAAAATATGTGGGTTCTCAGGTGTCCCCGAGCCCCCTTCCGGTTGCTGGCGCATCATCTTTTTGCCAGAGGTGTTCTTCATGTGGACAGGACCTGCGTTGATGTCACAGTCACATATCCGCAGGTGAAACCATGGTAAACTGGGGTCACGTGACTGTGACCACACCACAGGTGCTGTACTGCAGTGGAAGACCTCTTCACAAACCGTGAGGCCCTGGGAAATGCTGGGGGCTCGGGCACAGTTCTGGCAACATTTGGCTAATTAGAAAAACACTGACATTCCAGTTTGGACAAGTTGTACTGTACTGAGCAGGGTCGTTTCCTTAAAATCGGGGACAAGGACACAGCCAATGTCTTCTCTGAGGCTGCTCCATAGGGCCCCATGTTATGCATTTTTCAAACTCCAATATTTTGCAAGCCGATGGTGTGCCCTAAAAATCCAACAGCCTTGGATCCAATTATGGCCACATGCTGGCCTATGGGCAAACGACCATATTGACTGGCCAATAAATGGCATCCTATTTTGTGTCTGGAAATGTGTAACGCTGTTTTAGGGTGTGGCAAAGTTGTGCCCATGCTCCGATTGTAGCATACATTGAAAACAATTACACATTTGTATTGTCTAAACTCGGATGCCATTTACTGGCCATCCAATTTGGCACAATTGCAATAGGGCAGGATGGTTCGCAATATCAAAGCCCTGCATTTTGATGTTTCAGGGGCAAAATTGCCTTATGCAAAATCCTTTGGTTAATTTTTAAAACACCAGACTACATATTACCTAAGATCATACACTAAATATGTACCATCTAAAGCCCACACATGCGACACTGCCCCACAGATGTTGCACCCTACACAGGGGTCAATTAAAACCCAGCCTGAGGTTTCACCCCTAACTACAATAGTACTTAAAATATAGGTCAATGCAGCCATGGAGCAACCCACATTGGCTAATGTGTCAACCCAAAATACCAAACACATACACTGAGCATGTCTTGTTTTTTTTTCAGACTAGCCAACACATCTTGCCAGTGTAGTGTCCCTCGTGTAAAGAAAAATACTGTGTCCCACCCACATTACATGCATACAACATTAGTCTATGCATCCAACCTGACGTTGTAGCATTTTTTAAAATGGGGGAAAGACAATAGGCACACAATGAAAATGTTCTACCACAATGTTTAAAACTTTTCTGTTACAAACTTTGACCTTGTGCTTTCAAACCCAGATGCAGAGGAATCTTCTTCAGAAGATTCTTCACACCCTGGCCCACCTGCAGTTGTCCACCAGAACTCACCCCTACAGCAGCCAGCAGGGACACCCTCAGGCACCAGCAAGGAGGAGGAGGAGGTGGGTGATGCAGCATCATCGGAGGACTGGCTGGACTCAGATTCCAACCTGCCATCACCACCCTTGACACAGGAAGGCTTGGAGGAAGAGGAATTTCCTTGGAGGGATGATGGGCCACCGTCTAGCCCGGGCCCTCTTTTGCTACCAGGGCACATTATCTGGCCACAGAGCCCCAGCCCGCCCGTTACACCACCTCCAACGATTTCAAGCTCTGTGCCCAGCCCAGGGGTGGCCATGTCCCCAGAGCCAGCAGAGGATGATGTGCGGTCTCCAACAGGCCCTGCGGAGGAGGAGAGGGCTCAGGAGGATAGGGCCCCAGACTTCACTGACTATGGTGGTAAGTGTGTATTGATGGGGTATACACCCTGCATACTGTAGTTATTATTGTGTTAATCGTCACAGTTTTTTTTGGGAGTGTCTAACTTCTATGTTTTCATAAATGTTTGTGCAGATGTCGAACGTGCAGGGTCAGCTGGGTGGAGTCTGAGTGCATCCCCATCCACCCCTGATAGTGGTGAGGATGTGGAGCAAGAGGGTAAGTAGCATATTTTGATTATTAATTTTAAAAAACAGACCATGTACTTTCCCATTCTAAAAGTGTTCTTCATCAACATACAGGTGTCCCTACTGTTGTGGGAGATTTGGAGGCACACTTCCACTTTCTAAGACAGCTGCAATCGGCCATTGAGCAACATCTGCACGAGCTGGCCCGGCTACTTGACATGCTGGCTGGGCGCCATCAACAAGATGGTGGCCTCCCATAAGGGTGAGGGAATGGGACCCTCTAATAGTCCATGCGGACATGAAGGAGTGTTGTCCATGTTGGACACCAAAAATGTTTTTTTGCCATGTTGGCATTCTTTGTTTGTTTTTTTTTTGCCCCTGTTGGGCTCTTTTCTTATAGTGTCCAACATTTGGACCATAGGGAGTGTGATTGCCAATCACTTGAAAAAGGCGCAATTGGCGCTGAAACGCGTTGTGGCTAAAGGGATCCACATGCTGAATCATTAAAGCTGAAAGGTAATACTTATGTGACCCGTGTCCTGTTAATGTACCTTAGCGCTTACAATATCACTTGTTTTATCTGGAGCTGCAAATTTCTTCCCTGCTGGGAAGCGTGATACAGAGCAGCTTAGGAATACAGGACCTGGCAGACGTCACACCATCACTCCCCTTGAGCTGTCACGTGCACCGGGACACACGGGAAATACGTGCACTTATCACCTCGCTGCTTGGAGCCCAAATAGGAGAGCCCAGCTGGGACACAGATTAAACTCTTACTCCAGTTGTGCGGACAGGCACAACAATAGAAGGTGAGCAGAGGGGATCATTCACTGATCCCACAATTTAATGAAAGCAGTTTGGCGCAAACCTTTTGTGTATTTTGTATTACATTTTTGTATTGTAGCACCTAGGGACAGAGTTAGGACTGTCTCGACCAGGGCCTACCGTGAAGTTGGTGAGGCAGCTTAATGTGCGTTTTTTGGCTAAAACGTATAAACCAAAAGGCCCTGAGTTTTTTACACAGCACTTGTTATTTTCGACAATGTTTTTTTAGTTAACATGATTAAATACACACACGCATATGTTGGACCACATATATGGTGGTCCCAACACAAGTGTGGAAAAAGCACAGTAGAGAAGGACACAAACATTAGGGCACCTGGAACAATGAATGTTGAGAGGCGTTTTGCCTCCTTTGCGTTGTCATACATTTTACCCACAATACCGCTTGACAATACATGCGCTTTGTCAAACACTTTAAATCAAACATCAGCAACAGCACACAGCAAACACACATGCGTTTCACAGGCGCTTTAACCAAAAACACTCATGCCGCACACACAGCTCGCTACAGGGTGAGTCCTTAACGGATCGGCAAACCGACAACCATTGAGCTACGCATAAGTGTTCGGATTGTGCACGCCGCCCAAGGGGGATAGCGGTTTCTACCTTTTTCAGTAATAAACTTATTTTTTGAGGTATAGCACATCGTGTTTACACATGTACATTGCGAGGCACATCACAGGACATTCTGAAGATGAGGCCGCCATGTTTCCAAGGACATCTGACCAATGAGGACGCAGTATTGACCACCAATGATGTAGTGAGGGGCGCAGCTTGTAAACCATGTAGCACGCCTATGTGCTCCAATTTAACCTTTGAAAACGCCCAAATTTACCCCAACATCGTTTACGAGGTTTCTGTGTGACTGTTTGCTGAACGATGTGCTCAGATGATAAGTGCATCGCTCATACGACCGCTGGATCGCTGCATCGGAGAATCGTCTGAGCGATATCTGTGGGTGTAGCATTGTGATGAACGATCTCACACATCGGTCGGGCGATGTGCAAATCCGACATCGTTTATGACATCGTTATCTATATCGTAGCGTGTGACGGCCGCTTTTAGCTTTATTATGTGAATGAGACCTTTTGTTGTGGGAGGAGGATGACCTACCATTGATATCTTGTCTGAAGTACTTAAATTTTTTGGACCATCTGATTAAGATTGCACTGGAACAAAATAGGTTACAAATTATCTATTTGAATATGTTGGTGAGGGAACAGATAACATTGTGTCAACTACATTTTAATCCAAAACCAATTGATAAAAATAATCTCTCGAGTTAGGATAATCAGCAGGCATGCCCCAAGCATGTTTCAAGGAAGTCCAAAAGGTCAGTTTGCCGTAGCTCATTGTATTTGTAGCAGTAATAGTGAGTATATTTTATAGACAGAGAAGATTGAGAAAACATATAGTTCAGAGAGAATATTCGGAAAAAGAGGTGTGCAAAGTTGTTTAGAAAGTGGGAACAATACTTAGAATGTTTAAACAGGATACCCACAATGACAGGTTAAAATATATATGATAAATGTTCACTGCTTATTTCTATTTTTGATTGCCATGCTCAGCTAGTTAGGAACACTTTTTTTTGTAAATATTAGGACATTTTAAAATAACATTATAAATGTATAAATTTAAGGGATGTCCACATTTTGTGTATAAAAAGGAAAGACCCAGAGGGCCTATGGGTTGAGCAGTGAAGGCAGTGTGTGAACGGGGTCGCGGCTGCGATGGGGCCCGGACCTATAAGGGGCCGACATCGCCAGCCGCCCCCTGTGCCCGCCGATCCCAGTACCGGGTGCCCGCTTCACATGGATGTGCGTCCCCTAGGATGCACATCCATTTTACTGAGTGGCAGCACACACCGCTATAGGCCCGGACCAATGTGTCAGAGAGAGGAGAAGAGGGAGAGGAAAGGAGGGAGCCTCCTGCTTCCTGCTGCTCCCGCCCCTCACTTCCTCTTTCACTTTCATTATGCGTTCCACTGTGAGGCTACATACTGTATATAAGGCTGCATATATAAGGCTGCACCATATAGAGAGGCTGTGGGGCTGCATATATGAGGCTGCACCATATAGAGAGGCTATGAGGCTGCATATATCAGGTTGCACCATATAGAGAGGCTATGAAGCTGCACCAGAGGCGATGTGTCATGGTTGTGTCAGCAGGCACGGATGAGACTGTAGAGGCCACTTTCGGAAGGTCCCAGCATTTGGCCAAACAGTCAAAATCCTAAAAAAATGTCTCTGTCGCTTTAAGAGGCATTCCCCATTTAGTTAAAGCCGGAGGTCACTAGGACCCAGCTGATTCCTTACCTTGAGCTGCCAAATATTCCCCATGACTCCCAGGATGCACTGCTGGTGATAGCTATTCAGGTGTTCCTGTTTGCATCCTAGCTCAAAGCAGTGTTTCCTGGAGTCTGTTGGTTTGCTGCTTGTGTGGCGCCCCGCAATGCAGGCGACATAGAGGGGTACTGCACTCATAAAAGCGGTGCAGATATCCCAGCTGCAAGCAGATTTTAGGATGATGGGTGGAACACACACACAAGCACCCCCACACTAGATCACACAGTGGCAGGTACCTGGGAGGGAATAAAACCACCTCTATGGGGAACAAGAAGGGTCATTGACCCGTGGGTCTTCCTTGGAAGGAAGGAACGAGGGCCCCTCGGCTGAGGGACCAGGGAGAAGGAAAGCTATCCTAGGTGCAGACAGTGAGTTGGGGAGGAGAGGACTAAAAAGAAAGTCAGACCCCAATAGCTTACCGGGCACCGAAGCCCACACCTGTGGGATCCTCCAAGGACCACAGAAAATCCGGCGTTCTGCGGAAGTATATCCAGATACTGCCCATATTCTTAAGTGACCAAAAGAGGGTACGAGGCACCACTGAAAGAGCAGGTGGTGGCCAGCAGAAGGTAACACGACGGGAGCGAGAAGACAGAGAGAGAGACAGCAGGAGGCCATACCCGCTTTATGGGGTCAGACTTCACATAAACTACTGGGAAGCAGGAAGAATTGATGGAGAGAAGGCACACACTGAGGGTTCCATCCTACCACCCGAGATCCGCTTGCAGCCACTCGTTAGCTATTTGTCATTGAACATCTTAATGAACTGAGAACAGTAACGAACGCTGCCAAAGTTTATCAGTAAAGTACCCGGAGTGAAGTGATCTCGACTCTGCTGCATCTTCTTTTCTATGAACTTATATTCCTTCACAGGATTGCTGCCCCGCAGGTCCCAGTCCTGCCTGCAGAGGACTACACCATCTCAGCCGCGATACCATCCATCTCCGGCGGACTGTGGCTGCGCTGGTGCTACTTCACCAGGAACTGCAGGTGGTGTCACGACAACAAACTGTAAATACTCCCCTGGACATAACACTCCCTTTTCAAAGATAGGCCCAGGACACGGGATCAGGCGCGACCGCCATTCCCTGTGACACCGCAGTTAACCCTTTGCCGTCTGATACCTGAGTACCCTAAAGCCTGGGTGCTACACCTATCTTTTCTGGCATCACGAACAGGATATCGTGCCTGGTACCACCGGGTACTGTGCGTCTCGGATTTGGACTTATGCTTTGATACAAACTTTTTCTGCCATTGCTTGGCGCCAAAAGTGGGTTCCCGCCATTATTGCAGGAGGACCCAAGATAGGGCCGTAGCCTTGTACTAAGCACCATGTGTTTGCCTGGGGGTGTGCCTCAGCCGCTAGAAGAAGGAGGGCCAAGACAGAGGCGGCAAAAAGTGTGGCTGCGCCGATTGCCATCAATCAATCAGGGGGGCGGCCCACAGGAAGTTCTGCGGGAGTGGCTGCTGATAATAAGACAAACTGGAAGAGAAGGACAGAAACAACTAGACTCCTTTGTACCCAGCAGCATGGCAGCACCCCGGTGGAGAGACATTGTGCGAGAGCTGGAACAGCAGACCCGCGCCAAGCAGGGCGAACTGGCGTCCCTCTTAACCATGGATGGGAATGCTGACTACTGGCAGGATGCTTTCACCCGGCTCTGCCAAGAGATGGAACAGACTTTGACTTGGGTGTTTCGGCGGTGGAGTGCCGAGCGGACATTTGAACTGTTCTCCAGGAGAACGACCCACGAGGCACGGGAGGCAGGAAGAGTACCACGTCTCCTTACCACCCGTCGCACCACCCATCCAGACCCGGGACACGGGAGTCCAGATTGAACCCCCGACTTCACCACCGTCCTGGGCCAGCGGCTGTCTCCGGCTGGAGGCAGCGCGGATGTCCCTCACCGCACCAGATGTAGAGATCGAGGAGGAGTTCGATGATGACACCGACGAGGAACCGGAGGGAGCCTCGGGAGAGAGCACTCCAGAAGTGGCGTGGTAGCGGCACCACCGAGGAGTTCCCGCCATCTTGATGAATCAGACCAGGTGGCGATGCAGAGGCGACGAGAGGATTGGTACCAGCGGGAGCAAGCAACAAGGAAACTCCGCGAGGAAGCTAGAGCTCGGCCCCCACTTCCAATAGAACTCAGGAAAACAGGGACAGTTGTATCCGTCTATCAGGAGGACGGTTGGGGTTTCCTAAGAGAACCTGGACTACTGGACGATGTCTTCTTTTCCCGGCGGGATGTAGAGTCTTATCTACGAAAGCGACATCCACGGCGGGACCTGTACAGAGGTGAGCAAGTAACTTATGAACGTTACCCCGGCCCGTTAGGCTGGTTTGCCATCAGGCTTGCACGCTGTCCAGATAACCCCCATTAAACTGTAAGACATTGCCCTGTATATAGCCCCTACCTTTCCAGAAACCATGCCCTTTATTTTTGCAATTTTTCCCTTTTTGCAACTAAGAATGAGTGTGTCCCCTTCGATTTATATCTTCGGCTGAAGACTCAGTGACTTTTGTTATTTGGACTGTCCTTTCCCTGTTTTATTTAATAATGTGTGCTGTGTGAACAGCGGCAGAATTAGTACCGGTCCCGTTGGGCCAAGATGAATAATGTCTTGTGTGCAGAGTTATGGTGCAACCGGAGAGTTACAACTTTGCCAATAGGTTGTCTGAGAACCGTGGGGCTTGATAGTTACTAACTGCTGCAATGTGTGTACATGTGTATTTTATATGTGAAACGTTAGAGATTGAGCCTCCCAGCAATGGGAAGAAACCAAAGCTTGCTTAATTGTAAATAGTTACGCGTTGATTATGATGATGAATATATAAAAAATTTTTTTTTTCACTTCCCGGTAGACAAGTGCTAATACTCGCGGACGAATATATCCAATCAAGGGGGTATGTGGCGCCCCGCAATGCAGGCGACATAGAGGGGTACTGCACTCATAAAAGCGGTGCAGATATCCCAGCTTCAAGCAGACTTTAGGATGATGGGTGGAACCCACACACAAGCACCCCCACACTAGATCACACAGTGTATAAAACCACCTCTAGGGGGAACAAGAAGGGCGGGAAGGAAGGAACGAGGGCCCCTCGGCTGAGGGACCAGGGAGAAGGAAAGCTATCCCAGGCGCAGACAGCGAGTTTAGGTAGGAGTGGACTAAAAAGAAAGTCAGACCCCAATAGCTTACCGGGCACCGAAGCCCGCACCTGTGGGATCCTCCAAGGACCACAGAAAATCCGGCGTTCTGCCGAAGTATATCCAGATACTGCCCAGACTCTTAAGCGACCACAAGAGGGTACCAGGCACCGCTGAAGGAGCAGGCGGTGGCCAGCAGAAGGTAACCCAACGTGAGTGAGCAGAGAGAGAGAGAGACAGCAGCAGGCCATACCCGTTTTATGGGGTCAGACTTCACACAAACTACTGGGAAGCAGGAAAGAATTGAGGGAGAGAAGGCACACACTGAGGGTTCCATCTTACCACCTGAGATCCGCTTGCAGCCACCCGTTAGCTATTTGTCATTGAACATCTTACTGAACTGAGAACAGTAACGAATGCTGCCAAAGTTTATCAGTAAAGTACCCGGAGTGAAGTGATATCGACTCTGCTGCATCTTCTTTCCTATGAACTTATATTCCTTCACAGGATTGCTGCCCCGAAGGTCCCAGTCCTGCCTGCGGAGAACTACACCATCTCAGCCGCGATACCATCCACCTCCAGAGGACTGTGGCGGCGCTGGTGCTACTTTACCAGGAACTGCAGGTTGCGTCACGACAACAAACTGTAAATACTCCACTGGACATAACACTCCCTTTTCAAAGATAGGCCCAGGACACGGGATCAGGCGCGGCCGCCATTCTCCGTGACACCGCAGTTAACACTTTGCCGCCTGATACCCGAGTACCCCAAAGCCTGCGTGCTACACCTGGATCTGCTCAAGCTAAGTGTATCTCTTCCCTCTCTGTTTGTTTCCCGTGTGTGTTTCTCTAGTTGTTAGCCGGGCTGACTAGTGATCACCCGTTCTGATCCCTGTGTAGTGGTAGTCCAGGGACAGTCAGGGAATAGGCATTCTGGCGGCAACAGTTGCGGAAACTGTGTAGGGACGTTAGGGGAGCCAGATGTCAGCGCTAGTTGTTCTAGGGGTCACCATCCCCCCTTTTTGCCCTTAGCATCAGTGACTCCTTCCTCCCCCTGTCATCGTCCAGCGCTGGTTGTCTTCCTACACCCAGCGTGACATTATCACCAGCCGCACCTTAATTAAATGATAAGGGTAAAACTGCTTTTTTTTTCTGTCTTCCTTTTCTATTCGTGGATCCTGTCTCTGCTTTGGCCCAGCAGCTCCAGACTCTGACTCTGGAGGTTGCAAACATTCGGTTGTCTTTGCAGGGTCAGAATGTTGTGGTGGGGAACCCAGTGGGTGGTCAGGTCAGAAATGAACCTAAGATTGCCCTCCCAGACAGGTTTGCAGGAGGCAGAGACAAATTTGTATTTAAAAAAGCCTGTAAACTATACTTTAGGCTTCGGCCCTATTACTCTAGAGATGAGCAGCAGCATGTGAGAATTATTATGCCGCTGTTGCACAGGAATCCTGAATCCTGGGCTTTCTCTTTGCCACATGACTCTGCTTGTCTCCAGTCTGTAGATGGGTTTCTTGATGCTCTTGGACTCATCTATGATGATCCTGACCGTGTCTCTTTAGCCGAATCCAAATTGCATCACCTCCAATAGGGAAATCGGTCAGCAGAGACTTACAGTTCTGAGTTTCGTAGGTTGGCTACGGACACTAAGTGGAACGATCCGGCCCTCAGAAGTCATTTTTGCCAGAGACTCTCAGAAAGGTTGAAAGATGCTCTGGTGGTTTATGAGACCCCAGAATCTCTGGAGGCTGCTATGTCTTTGGCTATACATATGGATAGAAGCCTTCAAGATAGAAAGGGTAAACCTCTTTCTCCTGAGAACCTTTTTTGAGGTAGTACCCTATTGCCAGGTGGGCAATCAGAAGGTGAGTCGTTTCTCCAGAGTGTAGATGAACCCATGCAACTAGGAGGAGCAACCGCCTCCAAAGTTTCTTCTGGCATTTACCAAGGAAAAAAAAAGAGGTCTGTTTTTTCTGGGGCAAAGGGGACCATTTTATTGGAGCCTGTCCCTCTGTTCCTAAATGGAGTGGAATACCTGGGACTTGGGTTACAATGGGTGGTGTGGAGCTAAATGAGGAGGGGTGTGTTCTTCCACATGGAATTCCCGTTTTCTCCTGAGAGCCGAGGTGGCGCTAGAGAGCAAAATCGAACAAATTCTGTTTTTGTGGATAGTGGTGCGGGGGTCAGCATGGTGGATGCTTGTTTTGTAAAGACTCATGGGCTTACCTGAAGTTTCCTGTCTAAACCCATTCATATCTATGCCATCGACTCAGCGCCACTTGCTCAGGGAAGTCTTACTTATATTGTGCATAAAATTAAGTTGAAGGTAGAACCCCAACATCAGGAGACAATTTCTTGCTATGTTCTGGAGGGTCTCCCTGCTACCATTATGGGGTGATTTCTGTGTGGAGAATTGCTTGAATACATATTTTGCTGCAGTGTCTGCTGTGTCATTGCCTACATATCTATCAGAGTATGAGGATGTGTTCTCATAAAAGGGTTATCAGGATTTGCCTGCTCACCGTGCATACGACTGTCCTATTAACTTTATTCCTGGAGCTAAACTAATCAAATACAGGCTGTATAATATATCTGGTCCTGAGAGACAGGCCATGAAGGATTTCATTACCGAGAGTCTAGAGAAGGGACATATCAGACCCTCATCTTCGCCAGTCGCGACAGGATTCTTTTTTGTTAAAAAAAAAAAAAGATGGGGCCTCCACCCTTGTTTAGATTTCCAGGAATTGAATCAGATTACTGTCCGTGATCCATATCCCCTCCCTCTGATTCCTGATTTGTTCAGTCAGATTGTGGGAGCTAAACGGTTCTCCAAGTTGGATTTGAGGGGGGCCTACAATCTGGTTAGAATCAGAGAGGGGGATGAATGGAAGACTGCTTTTAATACCCCTGAGGGCCATTTTGAAAATCTTGTGATGCCGTTCGGTCTCACTAATGTCCTTGCAGTTTTCCAACTCTTTGTGAATGATATTTTCCATCATTTGGTAAGTAGATTTGTGGTAGTTTACTTGGATGATATTTTGATCTACTCACCCGATATGGTGACACATCAGTCTCATGTTAAACAGGTGCTACTGATTTTAAGGGACTACAAACTGTATGCTAAATTGGAGAAATGTGTTTTTTCCGGTCAGGAGGTCAAGTTTCTGGGGTACTTGTTGTCACCTTAGGGTTTTCGGATAGATCCAGAGAAGGCCCGGGCAGTGCTTGACTGGGATCATCTGGAAAACTTGAGGGCATTGCAACGTTTTTTGGGTTTTAACAATTTCTACCGTAAATTTATTAAGAATTATTCTGTAATTGTGAAACGCCTCACGGACATAACTAAGGGTACTTTCACACTAGCGTTTTTTTGAAATCGCGGCAGATGCGGTGAAAAAACCACATCTGCCGCGATTACCACATACCGGCTGCACTTGCGGCACAGTTTCGGCACAGTTGTGGCAAGCCCCATACAATATATATGTGGGCTTGCGGCAGGTGCAGCAAGTGCGGTTTTGGCACTTGCGGCAGGTGCGGCCGTGAAAAAACCGCGGCTGACAGCGGTTTTCTTCGCGGCCGCACCTGCCGCAAGTGCCAAAACCGCACTTGCCGCACCTGCCGCAAGCCCGCATATACATTGTATGGGGCTTGCTGCAACTGTACCGCAACCGTGCCGCAACTGCAGCCGGTATGCGGTAATCGCGGCAGATGCGTTTTTTTCATCGCATCTGCCGCGATTTAAAAAAAACGCTGATGTGAAAGCAGCCTAAGAATGAGTCAGATTTTTCTAAGTGGTCAGACTCCGCTCAGCAGGCTTTCTCCTCCCTAAAGAGATGCTTTGCTACCACACCTATCCTCAACCCAATCTTTCTCAGCCCTCAGCCCTGATAAAAGAATCCCTTTAGGCACAAGACACGATGGTGAAGACAAAGAAGAGGAAGATGACAATGCAGTTCCTCCTCCAAGGAAGAGCAAACAAGTTTCTTGGCGGAAATAAACACCCTGTTCTTAAGATCTTTAATTTGTCCAATAGGACTTTATCTCCAGAAATGGAGTCTGTTTTACAAAAAGGTCTAAATTTTTGCATCGCTGAACCTTTTGATTATACAGAGTTTAAGGTAGACCTATTTAAATCAGTTAGAAAGTTGCATTTCTTTAAGCATTTTGAAAACCAAAAAAATTCAGATAATATAAAAAAATCTTCCATCAAAATTGCTGAGAGTTCATTGAATGTTGATCCTTCAGGTTTCTTTACAAACGACATTTCGCAGAGCAAATGCAATCAGATATATAGGTTTTATTGGGTATTAATGAATCTGCATCCACCAGTCACGGTAGCTCGGCCAGTTCAAAGAGCGCACTCAATACCAGATCTCCTTTTACAGGAGGTTTAAAGTCCACATTTATGCCACCTATAGCCCCTGGTAATAATATTGATCTGTTCTCCAAACTGGTCGATAGGGATGTTAAAGCCTTGATCTATCCAAGCCCCGAGAAGGATCTTTCTAACGAGGAAAAAACAGCCATGAAAGAGATGAGTCAATGGCAGAACACTGTCGCAAAGCAGACAAAGGTGGTAGCATAGTGATCCTAACAATGGAGGCTTATATAAATGAAGCTTTTAGACAGCTCAATAATGTTAAAACATATTAGCCCTTGCACACCGACACAACACTGGGTTATAAGAACAAATTACGTTCGTTGTTGCGACATTACGTAGTCATGAATGTGATCTCTAAGTCTGAGGTGGAAAAATTGTTCCCCGAGCACCCTATAAAACCACATTGGTACTACCTTCCTAAAATCCATAAAAATGAAAGGGAACCGCCTGGTAGACCAATAGTTTCGGGGTCAGGTTCTCTGACAGAGCCACTAAGTTTGTAGACTGTTTTTTGCAACCCTTTCTAAGTATTATACCATCATATGTTAAGGACACAGATGACTTTGTCAGAACCATAGATCACATTGTCTGGCAAGACAAGTTTAAACTAGCCTCTATTGTTATAGAGAGTCTTTATACCAGGATTCCCCAGCAGTTAGCTGTAGACGCCATTCATTATATTCTTAGAGCCAATTCTGTTGAGACCTTTATTATTGCTTTTATTTGTGAGTCTTTGAGATTCATATTACAGCATTATGCATTCAGCTTTTTGGATCAGAGGGCACAGCGATGGGTACGCCTGTCGTATATACCCTCGCTAGCCTTTTTCTAGCTATTTTTGAGGAAGACTTTATTACTCTGAAAGAAATTCCTTCCTCAAAAATATCAAGTGCTATGTTAGATACGTTGACGACGTACTTATAGTATGGAAGGACAGTCAGGAGGTTTTTATGAGTTTTATTGAATATCTGAATACACATAATACCTATAACATGCTTTTTACATCCATGTTTGGGATTCCGATTTAGACTTCTTGGATGTAAAATTACAGATTGTTGACGGTTGTCTAAAGAGGTCGGTGTTTAAGAAGAAAAACGTCACTAATTATCTGTGACATTTTCAGAGTCCGCACCCTCTACATACAAAATTGTCTTTGCCTTTTAGTCAATTCTTGTGTCTTCGACACATTAATAATACTGATACAGGGTTGAGCAGCAGGCCAACGAGTTGCAGACAGATTTACAACACACAGGGTATTCTAAATCTAACCTGAAAAAAGATCGTGATATAGCTCTTAAGGTACTGTCACACGCGGCAATTTTGCTAGCAATTTCACTGGCAATTTTCTGGTTGCAGTAAAATCATCGACACATTGTTCTATTTTGTTGCTGTGTACAAATGGAACAATGTGTCCATGATTTCACTGCAACCAGCAAATTGCCAGTGAAATTGCCTAGCAATATTGCTGCATGTGGCGGTACCTTTAATCATAATATCTCTGAACGGTCCAAATTTGCTCTAGTATCTGAATCATATGAGACAAAGAGGTTTTTTATCAACTTTAGATATGGCCCTATGTTTAAAATTATTGCCGCCACCATCAAAAATCATTGGCATGTGATTGAATCCGATAGAGATTTAAATAGGATTGCCCCGCAATCCGTGGTAACTTATTGCCAAAGTAAAATCTTAGGTGATATTTTAGTTCATAAAAGATTAGAAGCGATAAGATCCGAATCATGGGTTACTTCTAAACCTGTAATAGTCAATTATAAATGTAAAAATTGCAACTGGTGTAAGTACTACAGATTTGGTGACATCCTAAACATTGGAGATATTTCACATTCTGTTCAATCTTACATAAATTGTAGAAGTAAATGGGTTGTATATATTATCTAATGCCCTTGTAATAGGTTTATATCGGCAAAACGATAAGGCTTCTGTTTAATAGATTCAGAAAACATTTTCACTCTATCACTTCGGGTAAAGGCTCCTCAAGGCTGATACATCATATCAGGAAATTTCATAACAGTAACCCCAAAGTGTTATCCTTTGCAGGAATAGAAAAAGTGTTACCCCAAACGAGGAGGAGATGCCCATAAAATTTTGCTTCAAACAGAGGCAAAATGGATCATCACCACTAATGCCCAAGGAGCCTTAGGGCTCAATGATAAATTAGATATGGCTATCTTTCTATAAGTCAGTCATGTTTGGTTTAAGCATGTGTGATTTGTTCTTCTAAAAAGATCGTTGCCCGTTGGTCAAATATAATAGTAGTTCCTATGTAGCCTGGTGTTTTTAAGGGTTTGTGAGTTACCTATGTCGCTCTCTCTTTTATAAAATTGCTTTCTTTTGAAAGAATTCCGCATTAATTGCTTAGTAATCGATAAATAAAGCATTTAACATTTATTATGTTTGTGGGAGCCACTTGCTCCTGGTTCGCCACTGGGGGCTGGTGGTGGGTTCTAACTCTTCAGCGTTCGGTGGCTTACGTCGACAGGCACTGATATCTAACGTTGTTGAGTCGGTAATTCCCGGCAGTGCTCGGTTTTGCCGATCAGTCGTAAAGACTCCTCATCCATTGCGAACGCTATAGGTATCCTGGCAACCACCAGGTAAGAGCAGTGGATCGCTTTATCTGTATCTTGTGTCTTAATATGCTTACTTTTATGTTATCTCTGCTTTTATTAACACGATGGTTAAACAGATATGTATATTTGTATTGATACTTGGTATTTTGTTGTGTAAATTCAACTTTGTTTTTAAAAATTTTTGACAATGATGTGTAAAACCCCGCCTATATAGGAACAGGAATTCACGTCAATGTTTGTATTGGACCCTTCGAAGCGCAACCGCCCAAAATGGTGACCTTCGCCCCACCCTGCTGGACCCTCCCTGCACCATGTACCGTATATACTCGTGTATAAGCCGACCTGTGTATAAGCCGACCCCCCTACTTTTGCCCCAAAAATCTGGAAAAACCTATTGACTCGTGTATAAGCCGAGGGTGGACCCCAGCACAGGTATACAGCCCCCAGCAGTGTGGTATACAGGCCCCCCCCAGTGGTATACAAGCCTCCCCAGTGGTAGTATATAGCAGCCCCAGTGGTAGTATACAGCAGCCCCAGTGGTAGTATATAGCATCCCCAGCAGCCCCAGTGGTAGTATACAGCAGCCCCAGTGGTAGTATATAGCAGCCCCAGTGGTAGTATATAGCAGCCCCAGCAGCCCCAGTGGTAGTATATAGCAGCCCCAGCAGCCCCAGTGGTAGTGTATAGCAGCCCCAGCAGCCCCAGTGGTAGCATACAGCATCCCCAGCAGCCCCAGTGGTAGTATATAGCAGCCCCAGTGGCAGTATATAGCAGCCCCAGCAGCCCCAGTGGTAGTATATAGCAGCCCCAGTGGTATTGTATAGCAGCCCCAGCAGCCCCAGGGGTAGTATACAGCATCCCCAGCAGCCCCAGTGGTAGTATATAGCAGCCCCAGTGGTAGTATATAGCAGCCCCAGCAGCCCCAGTGGTAGTATACAGCAGCCCAGCAGCCCCAGTGGTAGGGTATAGCAGCCCCAGCGGTAGTATACAGCAGCCCCAGTAATCCAGGGCCCCCCAGCCTCGCTCCAGTCACCTGTAAAGCAAAATATACTTATGACTGTCCCACTGCCGTCCGCGCCCGCCGCTGCTGACATCCCCGATCCTCCATCTTCATGCGTCTTCTTCCGACTTCCTGTGTTCGGCGCCGGCAATGACTGTGTACAATGTGATTTGTTTAAACTAAAAAGGGAAAGACAAGCACACATAGGTTTTTTTTTTTTGCATAGAATGGAGGGGGCCTAGGGTGGTACCACTCCCCCCGTGTGGTTGTGTGAGACACAACCACTAGTAGAGCCTAGGAGATAATGGATGAGGCTGCAGCGAATCACCCAAGAAATTTTGTTGCCACATGTGGAGGAATCTGGAACGGTGAACTCAGAATCGTGCTGCCTCTTAGGAACCCAAGAAGAGGAAAATCCAAGATTAGTAATGTAAGGGGGTCTCATCAACACCTCAAATTATCCATCACTAATTCAGGGCTTTGTGGCAGCTGTGATTTTTTTGTCAAAAGACAGCTGTCCTTAACCCCTTATATTACCCCAATTGCCATTGCACCAGGACAATCAGGATGAGCCAAGTAAGCGCCAGGATTTGGCACATCTAATGGATACACCAATGATGGGGTGGCTGCAGGCTGCTATTTTTAGCTTGGGGAGGGACGAATAACCATGGGCCTCCCCAGGCTAAGAATACCATCCAACAGCCATGTGCTTTATATTGGCTGGATATCAAAATTGGGGGTACTCAATGCTGTTTTTTTTTTAAATTTCTTTAAATAATTAGAGAAAACTTGTGTGGGAGCAGCTCTATTTTGATACCCACCCCACGGCTGGAGGCTGCAGCCTTCAGCTATCTGCTTTATCTGCACTGGGTATCAAATAACGGGGACCATTTTTTAAAATTATTTATTTTTACACTGGCGTGTAGGGCAACCAATCACAGATGCTGCCACAAAGGGTGGGTGGGGGAGACAAGGGAATATTCATAAGGTTTAATGAGCAGACCTGGAAGCATTGTGACATCAGCGTGGAAACTTGGTAAGCATAATTTTCGTGCTTTAATTTCCATTTTGCAGACCTCAAGGGCTGCCAATAGGTCATATTTTCAGGATTTCCTTAGTACTACATAGGTGATAATATAATCACCTGCACTAGTGATGATTCCAACCCTTGTGCAATACTAAGGAAATCCTGAAAACATGACCTGTTGGTGGCCCTTGAGGCCTGGAGTTCCCCACCCTGCTGTAGGGCATTAGTTTCTGTGACCCGGGCAGGTAGATACTGTTACCTTTTCTTTTGCTCTGTAAGGTCGGTTTCACATTTGCGATTGTGAACGCAGCCAAACGCATACTTACTGCGTTTCTATGTTTAACATTGGGACGCATGATACCTGCATTTGCTGTGTTCGCGTGCATTTGCGTTTGCATGCGTTGTTTCTGTGAACACAGAAAACACAAATTGTTGCATTTTCTCTGCGTCCGAGGATGGTTATTTTGTGTACAAACGCACAAATCATACAAATGCGGCGGAATTCTCTTTCTGGTTCGGGTCACACCAGTGTTATGGTGTGTGTTCAGATCGGTTCCTTTTAAAACATAGAATTTGGCAGCATTAGGGCAGTGTTACCGGAAAGGTAAGACTGCATTAATGCTGCCAATTCATCCCTATGGATGATGGAACCCAGCGTGCATTGCAAACACCGGCATCTAAGTGTGTTTTAAATCTCATGCTATTTCCAAGTGTATCACATGACGAGCGTAACGCGGAAGCATGCATCATGTGATGCGCTTTGAAATAGCACGAGATTTCAAACTCAGGCACTTAGATGCGGGTGTTTGTAATGCACGCGGGGTTCCATCATCCATAGGGATGAACTGGCAGCGTTAATACAGTCGTACCTTTCCAGTAACACTGCGCTAATGCTGCCAAATTCTATGTTTTAAATGGAACCCCCCTGAATGCACACCATAACGCTGGTGTGACCCTAGCCTCTCCCTCTCTCTCTCTCTCTTCCTTGACTGCTGATCAGGATTTCCTATGGCCGGAAATATTTATAATCAACTCCTATGGACATTTCTCTGTGAACGCTCTTGCGGAGAATCACAGCTACGTTCACATTAGTATATGTGCGTTCAGTACTGCGTTTGAGTCTGCATGCCAGACACATGCACACCAAACGCTAGTGTGAAACCAGCCTTAATATTTGAATTTTTTGGGGGGGGAAATTTCAATTCCTTTTTCTGGCTTTTAATTTCCCCATGCAGATTAACATTCTAAATGCCAAAAGTCTTCATGGATCGGCAGTATTATGTCCAAAATGTATAAATGGTCCAAAAGGTATGAATGAGACTGGAGGTTTCGTTGTTTGTGTGCATATTGAATATTTGGTTGCAGAAATGTCTGCACCAAATCTGCATCTCTTGGCAGGAAAAACGCATCAGAAACGTGACTTGTTTTTGATTTGTATTATTTCCATGAATTTTTCATGCATTCTGGAGTGGAAAAAGCTGCAAGATTGGACATTCTGCACCATATCTGTAAAGGAAAAATAGTCACATGTGCAAAAATCTTCAGGATTCTCCTTGACTTTGTTGGCATGAGGATTTGCTTGCAGTTTGTTGACAAAACTGTACTAAAAAATGCATTAAAAAAGCTCTAAAAACGCACTCTGTGCACAAGGGCTAATAGTGTATTCATCATAAAATACCAATTTGAAGCTGTTTACATTACAGTGTACTGTATTGCCATTTTGTTTGTAGTTGACTTTTTAAGTTTCGGTTAATGGAGTATATGCATACTTGATGAAGACGAGTGCACCTGTTATGTTGCAGCAGCTTTCACACATACTTGCTCTTACTTTACACTGTATCTCCTGCATGGATATATCATGATGAAATTGTGGCGCCCCTGCGGGTATGCGCCACAGAGTAGTATTGCATTTATTATTTCTGTGTAATATTATTTTGTAAGTTGCTGGTTTAGGATTAAATCTTATGGAGTCTATTTTTAGCACTCACTTAGGACAGCACCACTTAGAGTAGGGGGAACTGGTAATATAGTAGGTTCCACAGGTGGTGGGCGGAGCTTAGGACTGAGTAGAGTGACAGTTGACAGTTTTACCTCAGTCGGTGCTGGGAAGGCAGACAGAGTGGTCAGGCCTGGCAGCCCAGCTGAGTGGAGGGTACCCCATCTTTATGTGGGGACCCAGGACAGATGGCAACGGGCCAGGGCTGGTAGGAGCCAGCTGGTCATGTTGAGGGGAAACCGGTGACACGGCAACCGAGGCAGCCAGGAGTTCAGCCCTGACTGAAAAACCGACGAGCTGTAGGCCCAACAGAAACGGGTTGCTGACAGCGCCACAAAGGTACCTCTCCCCTCAGGACTGAAAACCGGTTCAGGACACTAGGAGAAATTAAAAGGGACAGACATTTACTGCGGTGCTGGAAGGGAGCCTTTTGCACTCGGATTGCCCTGTCCAGACCGAGTAGTGGACAGACCTTATCTTCTAGACACAGACCGTAGGACTGGCGGGGGAGCTCTTCAAAGGTGGTAAAGACTGAAAGATCTAGAGAAAGAAAGTAATAGACCCTGAAAGACTAAGAGAGGACATCTAGAGACTCCATAAGAGAAACCCTGAGTTGGCAGCAACACCCTAAAACCAAACTGTACCGTGTCTTGTAATGCCATCAGTTGGTACCAAGTAAAGCAGAGTTAAACTGGAACTGTTTCTGTTATTCTTCCTGCCGCAGCCCGGAGGGCTTAACATCATCAACATCATCAGCAGTTGGGGTAAGAACTGCACCACCATTTACCATCACTGTCCTCCCTCACCGTCTCACCATCATAGCTGCCCTGAGGTAAAGCTCCACCTGTGGGGAGCTGTACCACACACTGCTGCCCCCTCCATCACCTCAGTGGCCCGCTGGCAGCGCCAGTACCATCTTACCGGACTCTACAGGTGGCGTCACGTTCCCTGTAAATAACCCCTTTTACCCCCACCGTTTACCATCAACATCTGGTATAATTGATCACCAGGGCACGGCACCGGGGTCCCGACCATCCATGACTCCCCACACAGTAGCCCCGGTGTCCGAGTCCCTCATCCACCCTAGCTCTGGTTGAATCAAATTCATATTTAAAAGGATGCAAGAACATGGACCCTGAGGAAGGTGCTGGGACAGCACTGAAACGCGTAGGTGTGATGAAATAAAAGACCTTATGATGGTAACAACCCCTTGTGAAATCCTTCGGTAAAGAGCAGCAGTGCGGACCGTGGACACCATTCCTGTTTGGCTTCTGATTTCCTGCGTTTTTGGCGTTGGTGGAGGTTCTGCAGCAGCTGCCTTATGTTTTCAAACTGGTTGTGGGTCTCACAACCTTAAAAGGTGAGTGGATAGCTTTATAATCCACATAAAAACATACAGTGTCTTTTTGATAAGGCACAATCTGCGCCTCTTGTATCTCCTCTCTTTTTTGTGTTGCAGCAGCTTTCACACATACTTGCTCTTACTTTACACTGTATCTCCTGCATGGATATACCATGATGAAATCATATTTAAAAGGATGCAAGAACATGGACTTTATATAACACTTGAGGCATTTGTACGAAGATGTTTCAAAAGGTACCGTTACACACTGCAATGTTGAAACGATATCCTTAATGATCTCATGAGCGCACGGTCGTTAGGGCATCTTTTTGACATCGTTGGTGAGATGTCACACCTCTAGATATCGTGGATGACGCACTAACGATGTAGCGAGCAGCTATCTTTCGCACAACCCAGCGAATGATACTTGCTCATTGCTGTGAATAGGCGAAGTCGTTAACGACATTGTTATCGCTGTGTCACACAGAACGATGCAGCAGGTTGGCTGATCGAGGATCGTCTGACTTGAGAACATGTTCTCAAATCTGCGATCAACGATCCAACGATTTATCGTAGTTGTATTGCGGTGTTACACAATACTAACAATGTCGTTTCAACAACTCCAAACCCGTGACGTTTCAGCAATATCATTCACGATCTCGTGCTGTGTAACGGGGCCTTAAGTATTATACGAAAAAGTAAATATTACATATTGCTACGTTTGATGCACATTAATTTAGTTTAATGTGACTGTTCTGGGGACGTTGGGAGAGTCCTTCTAATATTATATAATACTAGCTGTGAGCCCGATTCTAAAGAATCGGGTAGTCTAGAATCTATATATAGTTTATTTAGTAATAGTTAGGGGAGTGCGGTGAAATTAATTGTGTGTATACAGGCGGCTCAGTGGGTAGCAGAGTATACGGTGGCTCAGTGGGTAGCAGTGAGTGCGGCGGCTCAGTGGTCAGCAGTGAGTGCGGCGGCTCAGTGGTCAGCAGTGAGTGCGGCGGCTCAGTGGTCAGCAGTGAGTGCGGCGGCTCTGTGGTCAGCGCAGGACGGCGGCTCTGTGGTCAGCGCAGGACGGGGGCTCTGTGGTCAGCGCAAGACGGGGGCTCTGTGGTCAGCGCAAGACGGGGGCTCTGTGGTCAGCGCAGGACAGGGGCTCTGTGGTCAGCGCAGGACGGCGGCTCTGTGGTCAGCGCAGGACGAGGGCTCTGTGGTCAGCGCAGGACGGGGGCTCTGTGGTCAGCGCAGGACGGGGGCTCTGTGGTCAGCGCAGGACGGGGGCTCTGTGGTCAGCGCAGGACGGGGGCTCTGTGGTCAGCGCAGGACGGGGGCTCTGTGGTCAGCGCAGGACGGGGCTCTGTGGTCAGCGCACGACGGGGCTCTGTGGTCAGCGCAGGACGGGGGCTCTGTGGTCAGCGCAGGACGGGGGCTCTGTGGTCAGCGCAGTACGGGGGCTCTGTGGTCAGCGCAAGACGGGGGCTCTGTGGTCAGCGCAAGACGGGGGCTCTGTGGTCAGCGCAGGACGGGGGCTCTGTGGTCAGCGCAGGACGGGGGCTCTGTGGTCAGTGCAGGACGGGGGCTCTGTGGTCAGCGCAGGACGGCGGCTCTGTGGTCAGCGCAGGACGGGGGCTCTGTGGTCAGCGCAAGAGGGGGGCTCTGTGGTCAGCGCAGGACGGGGGCTTTGTGCAGGACGGCGGCTCTGTGGTCAGCGTAGGACGGGGGCTCTGTGGTCAGCACCGGACGGGGGCTCTGTGGTCAGCGCAGGACGGGGGCTCTGTGGTCAGCGCAGGACGGGGGCTCTGTGGTCAGCGCAGGACGGGGGCTCTGTGGTCAGTGCAGGACGGCGGCTCAGTGGTGAGCGCAGGATGGGGGCTCTGTGGTCAGCGCAGGACGGGGGCTCTGTGCAGGACGGCGGCTCTGTGGCCAGCGCAGGACGGCGGCTCTGTGGTCAGCGCAGGACGGGGGCTCTGTGGTCAGCGCAGGACGGGGGCTCTGTGGTCAGTGCAGGACGGCGGCTCAGTGGTGAGCGCAGGACGGGGGCTCTGTGGTCAGCGCAGGACGGCAGCTCTGTGCAGGACGGCGGCTCTGTGGTCAGTGCAGGACGGTGGCTCAGTGGTGAGCGCAGGACGGGGGCTCTGTGGTCAGCGCAGGATGGCGGCTCTGTGCAGGACGGCGGCTCTGTGGTCAGCGCAGGACGGCGGCTCTGTGGTCAGCGCAGGACGGGGGCTCTGTGGTCAGCGCAGGACGGGGGCTCTGTGGTCAGCGCAGGACGGGGGCTCTGTGGTCAGCAGTGAGTGCGGCGGCTCAGTGGTCAGCAATGAGTGCGGCGGCTCAGTGGTCAGCAGTGAGTGCGGCGGCTCAGTGGTCAGCAGTGAGTGCGGCGGCTCAGTGGTCAGCAGTGAGTGCGGCGGCTCAGTGGTCAGCAGTGAGTGCGGCGGCTCAGTGGTCAGCAGAGGACGGCGGGTCTATGGTCAGCGCAGGACGGCGGGTCTGTGGTCAGCGCAGGACGGCGGGTGTGTGGTCAGCGCAGGATGGCGGCTTTGTGGTCAGCGCAGGACGGGGGCTCTGTGGTCAGCGCAGGACGGCGGCTCTGTGGTCAGCGCAGGACGGGGGCTCTGTGGTCAGCGCAAGACGGGGGCTCTGTGGTCAGCGCAGGACGGGGGCTCTGTGGTCAGCACAGGACGGCGGCTCTGTGGTCAGTGCAGGACGGGGCTCTGAGGTCAGCGCAAGACGGGGGCTCTGTGGTCAGCGCAGGACGGGGCTCTGTGGTCAGCGCAAGACGGGGGCTCTGTGGTCAGCGCAGGACGGGGGCTCTGTGCAGGACGGCGGCTCTGTGGTCAGCGCAGGACGGCGGCTCTGTGGTCAGCGCAGGACGGGGGCTCTGTGGTCAGCGCAGGACGGGGGCTCTGTGGTCAGCGCAGGACGGGGGCTCTGTGGTCAGCGCAGGACGGGGGCTCTGTGGTCAGCGCAGGACGGGGGCTCTGTGGTCAGCGCAGGACGGGGGCTCTGTGGTCAGCGCAGGACGGCGGCTCTGTGGTCAGCGCAGGACGGGGCTCTGTGGTCAGCGCAGGACGGGGCTCTGTGGTCAGCGCAGTACGGGGGCTCTGTGGTCAGCGCAGTACGGCGGCTCTGTGGTCAGCGCAGGACGGGGGCTCTGTGGTCAGCGCAGTACGGGGGCTCTGTGGTCAGCGCAAGACGGGGGCTCTGTGGTCAGCGCAGGACAGGGGCTCTGTGGTCAGCGCAGGACGGCGGCTCTGTGGTCAGCGCAGGACGGGGGCTCTGTGGTCAGCGCAAGAGGGGGGCTCTGTGGTCAGCGCAGGACGGGGGCTTTGTGCAGGACGGCGGCTCTGTGGTCAGCGCAGGTCGGCGGCTCTGTGGTCAGCGCAGGACGGGGCTCTGTGGTCAGCGCAGGACGGGGCTCTGTGGTCAGCGCAGGACGGGGGCTCTGTGGTCAGCAGTGAGTGCGGCGGCTCAGTGGTCAGCAGTGAGTGCGGCGGCTCAGTGGTCAGCAGTGAGTGCGGCGGCTCAGTGGTCAGCAGTGAGTGCGGCGGCTCAGTGGTCAGCAGTGAGTGCGGCGGCTCAGTGGTCAGCTGTGAGTGCGGCGGCTCAGTGGTCAGCAGAGGACGGCGGGTCTGTGGTCAGCGCAGGACGGCGGGTCTGTGGTCAGCGCAGGACGGCGGGTGTGTGGTCAGCGCAGGATGGCGGCTTTGTGGTCAGCACAGGACGGGGGCTCTGTGGTCAGCGCAGGACGGGGGCCTGTGGTCAGCGCAGGAGTGGTGGCGGGTTGGCAGGACGGGGCTCTGGGTCAGGGGACGGGGGCTCTGTGGTCAGCGCAGGACGGGGTCTTGGTCAGCGCAGGACGGGGCTCTGGTCAGCGTCAGGACGGGGCTCTGGTGCAGGACGGCGGCTCGTGGTCAGCGAGGCGGCGGCTCGTGGTCAGCGCAGGGAGGTGGGGCTCTGTGGCAGCGAGGACGGGGGCTCTGGGTCAGCGCAGGCGGGGCTCTGTGGTCAGCGCAGGACGGCGGCGTGACGGGGTCGCAGGAGCGGGGTCTTGGTCGCGCAGGAGGCGGGCTCTGTGGTCAGCGCAGGACGGCGGGTGTGTGGTCAGCGGCAGGAGGGGCTTGTGGTCAGCGCAGGACCGTCGTGGCAGCGGGGCAGGACGGGGGCTCTGTGGTCAGCGCAGGACGGCGGCTCTGTGGTCAGCGCAGGACGGGGGCTTTGTCAGGCAGCGGGGGCTCTGTGGTCAGCGCAGGACGGGGGGCTCTGTGGTCAGCACAGAGGGCTGTCGGCAGGACGGCGGCTCTGTGGTCAGGCGGACGGGGCCTGTGGTCAGCGCAAGACGGGGGCTCTGTGGTCAGCGCAGGACGGGGCTCTGTGGTCAGCGCAGACGGGGGCTCTGTGGTCAGCGCAGGACGGGGTCTGTGCAGGGACGGGCTCTGTGGTCAGCGCAGGACGGCGGCTCTGTGTCAGCGCAGTACGGGGCTCTGTGGTCAGCAGGAGGCGGGCTCGTGGTCAGGCAGGGGGGGGCTCTGTGTCAGGCAGCAGGGACGGGGGTCGTGTCAGCGAGGGGGGCTCTGTGTCAGCGAGACGGCTCTTGCAGGAGGGCGGCTCTTGTAGCGAGGACGGGGTCTGGCAGGCGACGGTTGTGCAGCAGAGGGCTTGTGGTCAGCCAGACGGCTCTGTGGTCACGCGGCGGGGCTCTGGGTCAGCGCAGCGGCTCTGTGGCAGCGCAGGGGGGCTCTTGGTCAGCGCAGCGGGCCTGTGGTCAGAGGACGGCTCTGAGCAGACGGGGCCTGTGGCAGGAGAGGGTCTGTGGTCGCGCAGGACGGGCTTTGTGCGGACGGGCTCTGTGTCAGCGCGGGGTCTGTGGTCTCTGTGGTAGGCAGCGGGGCTCTGTGGTTAGCGGAGTGCGGGGTGTAGTGGTACGCAGGACGGGGGCTCTGTGGTAGCAGTGAGTGCGGCGGCTCAGTGGGTGCAGTGAGTGCGGCGGCTCAGTGGTCAGCAGTGAGTGCGGCGGCTCAGTGGTCAGGCAGTGAGTGCGGCGGCTCAGTGGGTCAGCAGTGAGTGCGGCGGCTCAGTGGTCAGCAGTGAGTGCGGCGGCTCTGTGGTCAGCAGTGAGGCGGCGCTCTGTGGTCAGCAGTGACGGCAGGGCTCTGTGGTCAGCGAGGACGGGGCTCTGTGGTCAGCGCAGGACGGGGCTCTGTGGTCAGCGCAGGACGGCGGCCTCTGTGGTCAGCGCAGGACGGCGGCTCTGTGGTCAGCGCAGGACGGGGGCTCTGTGGTCAGCGCAGTGAGGGGGCTCTGTGGTCAGCGCAGGACGGGGGCTCTGTGGTCAGGCAGGACGGGGGCTCTGTGGTCAGCGCAGGAGGGGGCTCTGTGGTCAGCGCAGGACGGGGGCTCTGTGGTCAGCGCAGGACGGGGGCTCTGTGCAGGACGGCGGCTCTGTGGTCAGCGCAGGACGGGGGCTCTGTGGTCAGCGCAGGACGGGGGCTCTGTGGTCAGCGCAGGACGGGGGCTGTGTGGTCAGCGCAGGACGGGGGCTCTGTGGTCAGCGCAGGACGGGGGCTCTGTGGTCAGCGCAGGACGGGTGCTCTGTGGTCAGTGCAGGACGGGGCTCTGTGGTCAGCGCAGGACGGCAGCTCTGTGCAGGACGGCGGCTCTGTGGTCAGCGCAGGACGGGGGCTCTGTGGTCAGCGCAGGACGGGGGCTCTGTGGTCAGCGCAGGACGGGGGCTCTGTGGTCAGCGCAGGACGGGGGCTCTGTGGTCAGCGCAGGACGGGGGCTCTGTGGTCAGCGCAGGACGGGGGCTCTGTGGTCAGCGCAGGCTAGGTGGGCAGAGCCACGGCGGGAGTGACGCGAGGTGGACGGAGCCACGGCGGGAGTGACGCGAGGTGGGCGGAGCCACGGCGGGAGTGACGCGAGGTGGGCGGAGCTACGGCGGGAGTGCCGCGAGGTGGGCGGAGCCACGCCGGCGAGGTGGGCGGAGCCACGCCGGGAGCCGTTGTAGCGGGATGGCGGCGGGTTAAGTATACTGGAGTGTGTGTGTGGATGTGTGTGTGGGTGTGTGTTTGTGTGGGTGTGTGAGTGTGTATGTGTGATGTGGTTGGGATGGTGTGTGTGTGTTTGGGAGGACTGTCGTGAGAGGCTGTGTGTGTGTGTGTGTTTGATGAGAGTAGTGAGGGGGGCGAGCGGAACGTTGAAACGCCGGTGCCTGTAGCTGCACGGAAAGTTCCGCGCGGCTACCCCGCACTGTGACGTCAGCAGCATGGTCGGAGGCCGTCACGGAAGTAACCCTTCGGGTTCTCCGGAAGTGGCCTTGGGCTTTTATATAATAGATAGATAGAAGATATGGGACATCCACTATAATCCTTTATGTAGTGTAGTCAAGTAGGAAGTTTCACTAGTGCCACTCAGTAACCAATAAAAGAGACAACTGAATATCAAGAATCGTGTCATGTCAATGGTAGGTAATCTTTAATGTTCACAGAATAATTGATGTATAGCATTCTATGACATGGCATAAAATATCTAAATGGTCAGTGTAATGTACCGTAGGTCATTTTAGGATGAATGTGATAGAGCTAAAGACTTTCCCTTCTGAGAATCACTTCAACCACCACTGCCCAATATAGCAAAGAAAAACACGTTGTTACTTTTCTGTAAGTGCCAATTAAATTCACATACAGACTGAGTTGGCAGTCCAGATTTTGGAGAATCATAAGATTTAGAATTTGTGGGTATGGAATGTGAATGTTATTCTAAAATAAAACCCATAATTGGAACAGTTTTACATTATATGTTGTTTATATTTAATTACAGGAAGCACAACAAATATAGATCCCCAGGGAGTAAATTGTCACCATTTAACTCTTTGTAGACCTAGTTAACATGCAGGTAGAGGTACTGTAAGGTGGCAGCTGGACAGGTCCTTGGTGGGAGGTACATGTCACCTATGGCAGCATGCCTTGGTGATGTAGGACCTGGAGAAGCAAGCTCCAGAACCTATAGTGCTGAGAGGTGTTTTTTGATTGGCCCGGATTTCGGTCTGAGTTTTAGGACCAGCCAAAGTGCTGGGTGGGCCTGGCCATTTCCTTACTTCCCGTTCCAGGACTTGGAATGGGTTATTTAAAGGGAAGGTGCCATGAAAAAAAAAATTCAACAATTGAAAAAATGGAAAGTATTGTTTTATTTTTTTCAATATTATCATTTGTTTTTAATGAAGTAAAATATGAACAATATTGAAAAACATTTGATAGTAGCTACTAAAATTTACAGTGAAAATCTAGTGTACACTTGGCATGCATTACGACTGCAGTAAATGTGGGCTGGATCTGCTCCATGTCTCTGATGTCTCCTCCCCTTTTGGGTGTTCGTAAAAGGATAAGAGAGACTGAAGTAAGGTGGAGCCATTTCATTGGGGACTGTAAAGCGATACTGACAAGTAGACAGTGTCACCAAGGACAGCTGGCAGCACGACTCTGTAAATTGGTGCTGCTCACTGTACCATACACCAGGGTTAGATAAATTTGGAATAACACACGCTGGAATGATACAGTGCTCAGTGTAGTGCATCACATGATGGGATTATAAGTAGGACGCAGTGAAGTGTATCACATGGGACGAGATTAGATGTGCAATGTCTAATGTATGAAATGTGTGACCCTGCTCCATCTATTTTTATGGGAGTAGTGGTGTAATGTGTGAGGCTGGCTTCACATTTGCGTATGGAACGCTGCGTACCAAACGCAGCCAAACGCTTGCGCACATACGTTCCTATGTTTAACATGGGAACGCATGTGCCTGCGTATGGCTGCGTTTGGCAGCATTTGCGTTCGGATGCGCATAATTTATGCGCCCTCCGACTGCGCTCCAAACGCAGTTTGCAGCATTTTTTTGTGCGTTCGCGGCGCTTGCTCTATCCGCAAGCGCCTGCAAGCGCACAAAAAATGCATTGATCTCAATGGGTCCGCAGTGTCCTCTGCATGACACCGCAGGAGAACGCTGCGGATCACATTGAGATCTCTCCCAGTGGCTGCCGCTGATATCACAGGAGATCACCGACGGCCACTGGGAGATCAGCTCAGCCTCTGATGTTCTCCTCCTCCCCGCCGCCGGTAATCTGCTAGCGATGTCGGCGGGGAGAAACAGCTGATTTGACAGCTGTTTGAATCTCCCGCGCCGACACCGAGAGGAGATGTCGGCGCGGGAGATTCAAACAGCTGTCAAATCAGCTGTTTCTCCCCGCCGACATGTCCCGAAGCTTACCGGCGGCCGGGAGGAGGAGATCTCCGGTGCTGATCTCCGTCCCCGGACAACGCCGATTGGCTGCCGGGCTGCACAGTGATGTGTCCACAGGCGGACATTATCCGCTGCGGACACATCAAAATGACACCACTTTTGACTGCGTTTGTGTCTGCATGCCATCAGCATGCAGACATAAACGCTAATGTGAAGCCAGCCTGACTCCGCTCTGTCCATTTCTATGGGAGAAGTCGTGAAATGTGTGACATGAACGGACTGGTGTCACACATTAGACCACTGCACCTATAGAAGTGGACAGAGCAGTGTCACACATTACACCACAGCTCTCATAGAAGAGAACATAACAGTATCACACATTGCACCAATGCTCCCATAGAAATGGACAGAGCGGTTTGACACTTTATATATGGGAATGTTATTCTGCCACCAATGCACATATGTGAGATGTGTCTGAGGGACGTGAGCACAGTCTCTCTACAAGCAGTGGTGGTACATAGTTTACTCGCTATCCTCTTCTCCCATGTTAATCCAAGCCACACGTATTCTGTCCAGGAAGAATGATGTGATGGTTCTATTTTTACTAGTTTCTTTACAGTACATTGATGAGTTGAAGTTGAGAAGTCAGGGAGATGATGAGGGTTGTAGAATGGAGGCTAGAACATAAAATGAATAAAGAAAAAATGATTTCAGCTCACCACGTTGACAGCCGCTTAAGACAGTTCAGCATGGATGTAGCCCCGTCCAGGCTAAGCACAGCTATGTCCAAGCAAAAAAAATTGTTTCCAGTGAGCGTTGAAGGTACAGTGGTAGACTTTTTTGCAAAAAACTTCAATATTTAATGAATCCAGACATGTTACATGTATAGACAAAAATAATTCAACCCCTCACCCCCTAAAACTATGCATTTCGGCATATGCCTTTATCAAGCTTGATAAAGGCATTCGCTGGAACATGTAGTTTTAGGTGGGTGAATTGGCTAGATAGAGGCAAAAAGAGGATGCAGCCTCCAATCCTTATGCACACATTAACAAAATGGCACTGAGCCTAGAAGTATGAAGTGATGGAAGATGGGAGTAAGATAGGAGGGGCTACAGATAGATAGGCATTATGTGAAAATCCATAAATTTCTATAGAAATACATATCTTGACCTATTATTATAACAATAACCAGTACGTGGTAGCAAAGTATAACAAATAGTATAACTATATAACTGTACTGTTATAATAGTATGTAATATAACGGTATAAAGTAATGAAACATCACATTATATGAATCTTTCATGAAGGGAAATGGCGGACAGCACGCTCCCCATCTGAAATCCTTGGATTTCACTATATTAATTGTCTTTTATTGTAGGTATTTTCAGATGTTCTTTGAAAGAGACCTCTACCTGGAAGTCCAATGAATGAAAAGAAATATTGATGAATAATAATAATAAAAATAATGAATAAGAATGTTTTCATCTGAAATGCATTGACATTTTCATTCAAATCATGCACATTTTCTATGTTTTGCACTAAAAACCTTTAAATATAAAAATCCTTCACATGGAAGAGCTGGAAGTATTTCTTTTCATTCACTGGATTTCCTTGGGCCAAGGCAGGACCTGGTTCCGTGCTCTATGGGGATTGAATGGAAAAAGCTTAGGTGAGCTGGATTCTATGTGATTTCTCTACCTAGAAGTCAAAAAAAGAACATGCACGCAATGCAATGAAACAATAACATAAATTTATCAACAAAGTAGATGAACGTCAAGGAAGTCTTGAGAATACTCCAAAGGATAACTAATTTTTTAATCGGGAGGAGCCACACTATGCCATACCATCTCCAACTCAATTGTAATCCAATTAATCAAGTTCCAGTGCAGTCAGATGACCATCCTAGGTGGTGTAAAATTTCCTTCACTTAGATGGAGATCAACTTCTGAACTCGAAATGGCAAACAAGCTATGTCCATCTGGAGTAGTATTTAAATTGCTGATTTAGGCCGGTTTCACACTAGCGTTCAGCTGCGTTGCGCTGTGATGCGTAGCAGTGTATGTGTCTACGCATCCGCTGTGCTTCCCTATGTTTAACATTGGGACACACGGCGAATGCGTTTGCCTGCAGATGCAGGCGTTCGCATGTGTTTGTGTACGAGTGCGGTTTTTCATAGAAGGTAAAAAACACAATATGTTGCATTTTTTGTGCATTCTAGGGTGTTTGCTTTGTACACAAGCATCCTGAAGCGCACTTTTCATACATTGAATCCTATGTAGATGCATAGCCATCCGGATGCCAACGCAAACAAATGCTCTCTCTCTCTCTCTTTCTCTCTCTCCTCCCGACCACATTATTACCATTATGTCCTATGGCTGAAGTGATTTGTAATGCTTTTCTCTTTACATTAAGCATAGAATGCACGCGCATAATAAACTATGCACTGCAATCAGTACGACTGCGTTCTGGCATGCGTTTGCGTCTGCGCACCAGAAGCGCATGTACCAAACACGTGTGAAACCATCCTTATATAGTCAACCCTCTACTCAGTTTTGATGAAGAGGGTGCTGACATCAGGATGAGTCTCTGGATTAATGTCTGAATCCTGAAGGTTGAACATATCTTCTTTGATAGTCTCTTTGTACCGAACCAATAGGACATTTGGTCCTGTTAACCAAGAAGAGTTTGCAAAGGTAGCATCGGATGCTGGTCTAGTAGCAAGATAAGCAGGGTTAAGTTGGATGGCATATACTGCCATTATTCAAGTTTAGAAGACCTCCTGATCCTTTTAATGTGGTTGCTGATATAGACAATGACCAGGTTCACACATGCAAATCAGTTCTTTGCCTTAAAACCCGTTTTTGGGAATATTTTGGACGTTTTTTTTTCAAGGTCCAAAACGCATATGCATTAACGCATGTGTGTGCGTTTTTTTTTAAAAACCCATACGTTTTTATGCAGCAGCCCAAAAACGCTGCTATCTGAGTTTTTGGGGTGCTTTAAAAAAACGCATGCGTTTTTTCAACATGGGACCGTATGGGAAACGCATGGCACATATAGGCACCTGCGTTAACGCATGTGTTAATGCATATGCGTTTTTAATGAAAAAATGACTAAGGCTGCGTTCACACATTCGCGTATTTTATCGCGTTTTTTTACGCGCGTCTTTTCAAGGGAAAAACGCGCGTTTAAAAACGCGATAAGAATACGCGAGAGAACAACTCGCTTCTACTTCAATCGCGCATTTAGACGCGCGTTTTATAATGGGGCCTATGGAAATGCGCGCGTAAAAAAACGCAAAGAATTGACATGTTCATTCTTTTTACGCGCGCGTTTTTTGCTCCAAAAACGCTGCGTTTAAATACGCGATGTCTGCAAGGCACCAAGTGAATGTCCATTCACTTTGCTGTAAAACACAGACGCACATGCGTTTTTGGAGCAAATACGCGCGTAAAAAACGCGCAAAATACGCGATGTGTGAACGTAGCCTAAGTCCCAAAATTTGCCAAAAGCGTCCAGGACCTCAGGAGACACTATTGGCACCCTTAGAAAAACTGATCTGTTTTTCTAAGGGCTTAAAAAACGGATTAATATGTGTGAACCTGGCCATAGCAGTGTTTTGTCTGGTTGTATAATGTATATGTATCCTTGAACAACTTTGCTGTCTGTATAGAATTTTATGTCATCCACGTGAATGGCAAGTTCGCTCTGTATAAAGTCTGCAATCTCCAAAGCTAGAATTGCTGCACAGAGTTTAAGCCTGGGTATGGTGTGATCAAGTTTAGAAGCCAATTTAGCCTTTCCAAATAGAAATCCAACATGTGCTTAGTTACCAATGTTTTTCTTGGTTACCATGTCCCAGCGTGTCCTGTGCAGCACTGGGCATCGGCCGAAATGTTGGTCTCCCGCTATCAGACACGCCGATGCTGGCTGCCCAGCGGGAGACCAACGATCGAAAATCGGCACTGGCCATTCCGTAATGATCAGCAATCAGCGAGCTTGTTTGTGCATGTTTTTAAGTAGATCTATGGCTACTTCCTCTGTGGGCAGGGATTTGAGCCTGTTCCACATAGAAGTCCTATTCAAC
The DNA here is from genome assembly GCA_033576535.1 of Allobates femoralis. Taxonomy (NCBI): domain Eukaryota; kingdom Metazoa; phylum Chordata; class Amphibia; order Anura; family Aromobatidae; genus Allobates; species Allobates femoralis. The sequence goes on along the minus strand of JARQOC010000004.1, from coordinate 411,572,373 downwards.
GAACTGTCGGGCATCCTTTTTGTTCTCTGATTTGCCATATGAGGCAGTCCTATGTGGGCCATATGTAGCGACTACAGGAGAAGGACTGTGCACCTTCATGCGGTATTCAACCATTTCTTTGCTGGTGTCGTTGTCTCGATGCCATAGAAACCTGAGATAATTTCTCTGATCTTGTCGCACGGTGAAACAATGGAACATTTGTTCAATGTTGGCAGGTAGGGTTGATGAAGTGCAGTTTGTGGAGTGGGAATTTTTTCCCTTTTGTTGGGTATCTGGCCACAGTCTATTAAGGTTGGCAAGGATATGTGCATATTCCCCTTCGGTGGCGTAACTTCAGGCCCATGGGTCCGGTGCGGAAGCTCCAACGGGGCCCCCAATTATTCCACATCTTTAATAGTATTAGTCTTTTTCTATAGGCCAAAGGGACTTTTAGGGCCCCCTAGGCTGCAGGGCCCGGGTGCGATCGCAACCCCTAAACCTATAGTAGTTACGCCCCTGTTCCCCTTGATTGAGGAGATGATGTATCCAAAGACTCTTCTGCCAGAAGTCTCAATGTGACCAGAGCATGTGTTGAGAGTGTACGGAGATGCTTGTCCCTTTATGTGGCACTCCTGCAGGGGGTTGCCACAGGATCCACCAGTGCAAGGAGGGATTTACACCTTGGTTCACACAGCACACAACACCTTCCACCCCAGACCTGAAGGGGGAGCTCTACTGGCTGCCTTAATTCAGTTCCCTTTAAAAGATCCAGGCCTGAGGGGAGGAGTCAGTTAGCTCAGTTAGTACCAGTTAGTTGCAGTCAGGCAGTGAAGAGAGCAGGAGTGAGGAGCTGGTTGCTGGGAGAGATCCAGGCCCAGGACCAGGGAACACTGACCCAGCTGTGCTGCACCCTTGGGAGAGGGTTGGAGGCCAGTGAAGGAAGCAGAGAATTAAAGAACAGACAAAGCTCCCTTTAGTACATCCGGACACCGTAGTCCGACACTGCCAGCATCCACCGCAGCAGTAAAAGCCCGGGAGAACCAGGAGGAGTTAACCCCTGAAGATTACAAGTAAGAGACACTCAAACTGACCAAACACAGGACCAGGGGCCAAAGAAGGAATAGGGACCCTGCAGAAGGACCTCATTATCAGTTTAGAGCAAAGCCCTGAGAGGGAGATGGAGCGGTGAGTTCAGTCGCAGGCAGGACTTACCCCAAACCACAGTACACAGAGACAGAGGAGGCCTCACAACTTTCTAAGATGGAAGTCCCAAGTTGCACCGGGGACCTGGTTATTTCTCTGGACTGTACCTGTTACCCTGTCACCAGTAAAAGGTACCGAAACAAAGATCACTGTGTGTGCGTGTGCCTGTTTAACCGCCGCCATCCACAGTCCTGACTGCAGAGATGCGACTACAATTCCCCTCATCCATCCCTGCTGCCCTGAAGTAAAGCTCCACCTGTGGGGAGCTGTACTACACTGAGCTGCACTTCCATCACCTCAGCGGCCGGCTGCAGTGCTGGTATACCCGTTACCAGGAACTACAGGTGGCGTCACGTAACCAATCCCCTTATCCCCCACTATCCCCGCCATTGAGGGTCCAGGGCACGGGACCGGGGACCGATCAGCCGTGATCCCCCATCCAAGTCGCCATCAGCCCCGGTACCCGAGTACCCCCTACCCTGTCGACCGCCTCAACCTGGCATCACGAACAGGATCCTGTATCCGGTAGAACCGGGTAATGTGTGCCTAGAATTGAACTTTATTAACTGTTTGTGAACTGTAAAACCGGGCCGCCATTACTGCGCCACAGAGCGGGAAGAGCATCGTGGCAGCAAGAGCGCAAAGATAAGCCCCGCCCCTTCACTCTGCCGGAGATCAGCGAAGCGCAGTGCCCAGTTCCGGAAATACCCGAGGTGCTCCACTCCCCTGCAGAGCCGCCATCGACCGTAAACGTTTGTTGTGCCTCACGGCTGGCAGTGATTAACTAGGGGGGCGCCATCATGAGTGACTCAGACGACGTACAGGTCCCGGACAGAGGGAATGCCCAGAATGCAGCACCCAGAGCAGCGGCCCGATGATGCCTTTAGCCTTGCCGTACATACTGGGTGCCAAATGGTTGCCAACATATGAAGGTAAACCCGGTACCCTAGCAGTCTTCAAACAAAAGATGTGTGCAATGCTGGACATGTATACTATGACAGAAAAGCAGCGAGCCACTATTGTGCTGGGACAATTAACAGGCGCAGCAGAGCTGGAGTGATTCTGACAGGGACTCTGCTGCTAAAGTGTTTGATAAACTCAAAGTTGTTTTTGAAAAACGCACACAGTCTGAATTGAGGATGCTGTTCTACCAGTGTAAGCAAGGACCACAGAATACCATCAGAGACTATGCCCTCCGCTTACAAGGGGCACTCGGTCTTTAAAACAGGTAGACCCGGCAAGTGTACTGGAAGAGGATAAACTGCTTGCAGAACAGTTTACGGAGGGGTTGAGGTCAGACTACCACCGCCAGCAGGTACACATGTGGGTCTTGGATCATCCAACTGTGAATGTTAATGACTTAAAAGATTGTGCTATATCTGTTTTACGGGATCCAGTGCCAGCAGAGTTTGCAATCCAATCCTGGCAGATTAACACTCTCCCATAGACTTTAAACCCGCTTCCAAAGACCCTACAAAAATGGAAAGACAAGCTGTAGCAAATAACCCAGATGATGACTTGCGCAACCAGGTGCTGTAGCTAACCAAAAATATGGACTATGTACTAAAGCTCTTGCAAGCCATGCCTGGGGCACCACCATCAAGCCAAATTCAACTAGCTGATTGCCCTGAGGAAGTCTCATGGATGAGGAGGAAGAACAAGTCACCCGTGCAGGAGATCAACGCACCATTCCAATGTAGACCCATGTCGCCCGTGGAGGGGACCAACAAGTCACCCGTTCAGGGGAAGAAGAAGCAAAACTACCCCGGTATGCTACTGTAGTCAAGCTGTATACTGTCTGGAACAACAGGTAGTAGAGCCCGCTTGCCCGTCTAGTCAGGCGGAGGATAACTCCAAAAGACAGCTGGAGGAGTGGTGTCAGCAGTTGCACGAAGGAACTGATGCCACCCCTTCTCACCAGAAGCACGGAGTCTACCGGGTAGCACAAGAGTTCAAGCAAATATTTAGTAAGCATCTACTAGATTTTGGGAGGATTAAAGGGGTACACCATCACATAGCCACAGGAGATCATCCCCCAATTAAATTGAGACACAGACCCATTCCACCAAATCACTACCAGCATGCCAAGGAGATGCTGCGGGACATGAAGGAAGCCGGGGTTATAAGAGATAGCTGTAGTCCTTGGGCAGCCCCTTTAGTACTAGTCAGAAATGAGGATGTCACGATGAGGATGTGTGTGGATTATAGGGAGGTCAATAAGATCACTCACAAAGATGCTTACTTACCCGTTACCCCCATTAGAGGAGTCTCTTGCTGCATTAAAGACTGCTAATTATTTCTCCACATTAGATCTCACTGGTGGGTATTGGCAGGTCTCCGTTGCAGAAGAAGACCGACAGAAGACCACATTCACAACACCAATGGGATTATGCGAATTCAACAGCATGCCATTCGGGTTATGCAATGCACCAGGAACTTTCAAAGAATCATGGAATGTTGCCTGGGACACCGGAACTTCGAGACGGCACTCTTATACCTAGATGACGTCATCGCGTATTCCAATACCTACGAAGAACACCTGGAACACCTGGCGGAGGTATTTAAGGCTTTAGCAAAGTACGGGATGAAACTCATACCATCTAAATGTCATCTGCTGAAACCTAAAGTCCAATACCTGGGACACGTGGTCAGCGCAGATGGAGTAGCATTAGACCCGGAAAAAGTGACAGCTATCCAGGATTGGCAGAGATCAACCACTGTCACCGAGGTACGTCAATTCTTAGGTTTGGTTGGGTACTACAGAAGATTCATTAAGGGCTACACAAAGATGGCAGTGCCCCTACAAGATCTTCTGGTAGGCCAATCTAAGAAGAGAAGATCTTCAAAGCCATCATTGGAATGGGGAGAAGAACAAGAAAATTCCTTCCAACAGATGAAGCAGGCTCTAACCGGTGAGGAAATCCTGGCTTACCCAGATTATAACCTACCATTCGTCTTTTACACCGACGCAAGCAATGTAGGCCTGGGATCAGTCTTTTCCCAGATTCAAGATGGTAGAGAAAGAGTAATTGCCTACGCTAGCAGAAAACTTCGACCCACCGAGAGAAACCTGGAAAACTACAGTTCCTTTAAGTTGGAGTTCCTGACCTTGGTCTGGGCTATAACAGAAAGTTTCAAGCATTACCTGACAGCTTCAAAATTTACCGACTTCACGGATAATAACCCGTTAAACACACCTGGATACCGCGAAGCTTGGTGCATTGGAGCAATGCTGGATGGCAAGAGTATCGAACTATGACTTTACCATCAAATACCGGGCAGGCCGCAACAACGCAAATGCTGATGCCCTCTCCAGAAACCCTCAAGTACATCTACAAGGAATTGAAGAAGAGGATGGCTTAGAGGAAATAGAACTCCCAGCTTTCCATAAAAGTAGAAAATAGAAAATGGCTGAAAATCACATCTACCAGAACCGTAAGACTGTTGAACTAAACTCGTTGCCTCACTATGGATGGAAGGAGATTCAAGACAGTGATCCGGCAGTGAGCCGGGTAGAAAAATTAATAACCCAACCGGATTCCCAACTTGACAATGACAGCCGGCGGCTCCTCGCTTCAAGGAGGAGATACAGTACGTAATGTGCGTACTGTACATGCCGCTATCGATGGTCCTAAAAGCTTTATCATTAGTTCTATGACGGTGCGCTGCCCATAGAACTAATGTTAAAGCTTTCAGGACCATGGATAGCGGCATGTACAGTACGCACATTACGTACTGTATATCCTCCTTACAGCTAGGAGCCGCCCGGCTGTCATTGATAAAACAGTAAAAGCCGACAAAAGCCGGCAATACTGTAATAAACCAATTTAACCCTTCATATTCCGCCCTATACGGTCAACATGTCTCTAGGGAGGGTGGACACTCCCTGGAGACATGGTACTTACCTTTTGTTTATCCCCGCAGCCGCAGGGATGAGCAAAGCATCCGGCAACCGAATTGCACATTATGAGCAATCCGGTTACCTGATCCGGGTTTAGGGACACATTTTGAATACAAAATGTGTCTGAAGGCACATGAGATTACCGCATCCGGATCTCAATGTGCCTTCTAAATGTGACCCTAGCCTACTTCTCAAGTTTACAGCAGAAGAGGCAGAAATTGGACAGTAGTCTCACTTATACGAAGAGAGCAACACATCATATGAAGAGAGCAAGCATTGGGGAAGGACATCATGGTCGGAAGAATAGAAGGAACAAGACCAAGAAAAATATCAGTAAGGCTAGGGTCACACGTGGGAGGCCTTTTTTTTGACGCCAGCGTTAATGGTTGAAGTTTTTTTCTGTTGCCATTTTTATGCCATATTAACGCTAGTGTTAACGCACGCGTTAACGCAGGGTACATGTTAAAAAAACGCATGCTTTTTTGAAAAAACAGCACAAAATATTGCGGACCATGTTTTAGCGGACCTTGCAAAAACGCATAGGGTCAAACGCAAGCACTTTTGCAATGTGTTTTTTGCATTGCAGTCTATGGGTGCAGTAACACATGCGTTTTTACACATTTCCACATGTAAAATATGCATCCGTTTAGCTGAAGCATGGTGCAAGTGTGACCCTAGCCTAGCCCAATGGTTTAATACTGTCAAGATAACTGAAGATAATGGCAAAGAAGTATCTGGTGGACCTATCTAGGCTCACTCACGCTCAATCTTTCTACAGTGTGTTCATCCAGTTGCTATGGCTCAAGAATGAGTCAAAGGCCGTTAAATAAAAAGTACATCTCTATATTATGTGTGTGATGTTGTATGATGCTGTTAGTGCTGATACAATGCTAAAACAAAATTTCTATGGAGCAATCATTTTGAGACAGGATGCACAGTATATGGATATAGCCACAGACATGGAGAACAGGCTCCATCTATATATGTAAATATTAGTTCTAGTGTCATCATTTATTTATACAGAGGTTTCATTTTGCACATTCCAGTAAGGACAACATCAACCCCACATTTTAAACATCTAATTTTCTTCCCACTTTTTGTTTGTACATCACAATGTTTAAACAATAAGAAAACCAAGAATGATACATGACTGTGTTCCTCCATGTTTATGTGTGGTAAATGTGTACCTTTCTTTGCTTGTAAACTTTCCTAGCCTTCAGTGTTTCATACACTATGTTATTGTACAGAAGCATTGAACATAAATAGTTTACTGTGATAGACATTCTGATAATTTACAAAATGTGCAGATAAGAGTATGGCTGGAAAAACACAGTCTCGGGGACAGGGCCAGTTTTAGAAAAAGTGGGGCCTGGCAAAAGTTAAAAGTGGGGCCCCAACTGCGAACATATTGCACTATCACACACAAACATTTAAGTTGTATTTACAAGAGCCAATTTCAGACCTTTAATGAGCGCCATCGACTATAGTAATTTCATCTGACGCTTGTGTATCAGCTCCTCACACAGGATGACAAAGAATGATTGGGTGAGAACGATCAGTAATAGATCAGTGGGGATAGAACGATCAGTAATAGATCAGTGGGAATAGAGAGATCACTAATAGATCAGTGGGGATAGAACGATCAGTAATAGATCAGTGGGGATAGAACGATCAGTAATAGATCAGTGGGAATAGAGAGATCACTAATAGATCAGTGGGGATAGAACGATCAGTAATAGATCAGTGGGGATAGAACGATCAGTAATAGATCAGTGGGGATAGAACGATCAGTAATAGATCAGTGGGAATAGAGAGATCACTAATAGATCAGTGGGGATAGAACGATCAGTAATAGATCAGTGGGGATAGAACGATCAGTAATAGATCAGTGGGGATAGAATGATCAGTAATAGATCAGTGGGAATAGAGCGATCACTAATAGATCAGTGGGGATAGAACGATCAGTAATAGATCAGTGGGGATAGAACGATCACTAATAGATCAGTGGGGATAGAATGATCACTAATAGATCAGTGGAGATAGAACGATCACTAATAGATCAGTGGGGATAGAATGATCAGTAATAGATCAGTGGGAATAGAGCAATCACTAATAGATCAGTGGGGATAGAACTATCTGTAATAGATCAGTGGGGATAGAACGATCAATAATAGATCAGTGGGGTTAGAACGATCAGTAATAGATCAGTGGGGATAGAATGATCACTAATAGATCAGTGGGGATAGAATGATCAGTAATAGATCAGAGGGAATAGAGCGATCACTAATAGATCAGTGGGGATAGAACGATCTGTAATAGATCAGTGGGGATAGAATGATCAGTAATAGATCAGTGGGAATAGAGCGATCACTAATAGATCAGTGGGGATAGAACGATCTGTAATAGATCAGTGGGGATAGAACGATCAGTAATAGATCAGTGGGGTTAGAACGATCAATAATAGATCAGTGGGGATAGAATGATCACTAATAGATCAGTAGAGATAGAACGATCACTAATAGATCAGTGGGGATAGAACGATCAGTAATAGATTAGTGAGGATAAAACGATCACTAATGGCCACTTTACACGCGGCAACGGGAAGATAGAAACCGGCAGGTATCGGAGACAATTGTACCTTTTACCTTCAAAACACCTTGCAGATACCTGAATTACACGCAGCCACTTCAAGGTGTTTTGAAGGTAAAAGGTACAATTGTCTTCGACACCTGCCGGTTTCTATCTTCCTGTTGCCGCGTGTAAAGTGGCCATAACAGATAATTGGGGATAGAACGATCACTAATGGCCACTTTACACGCGGCAACAGGGAGATAGAAACCGGCAGGTGTCGGAGACAATTGTACCTTTTACCTTCAAAACACCTTGCAGATACCTGAATTACACGCAGCCACTTCAAGGTGTTTTGAAGGTAAAAGGTACAATTGTCTCCGACACCTGCCGGTTTCTATCTTCCTGTTGCCGCTTGTAAAGTGGCCATTAGTGATCATTCTTTCCCTAATGATCTATTAGTGATCATTATTTCCTCAATGATCTATTAGTGATCGATCTATCCCCAATGATCTTTTAGGGATCATTCTATCCCCACTGATCTGTTATGGTCCCTTTACACGCCGCTACAGAAGGTTGAAAACAACCGGGTTTCGGAGACAAATGTATCTTGCACCGTCAAATCAACCCGAGGTAGCGGCGTGTAAACTAGGTTGTTGCCACCCGTTACTTTCGGCACCTGTTTCAGAGCAGTGCTCTAAAACAGGTTGATTTCAACCCGATGGTAGCGGCGTCTAAATAAGGTACGGCAAGGTTTTTTCGCCACCTAGTTAACTCCCTGGGGCGTGACACAGCCTCCGGGAAACCGCCCCCCTTCAGCGATCATTGGTGGAAGCTCCTGCGTTACGATTGGTTGTCGCTGCATAGGGCGGCATATTTAAGGAGCTGACCAGTCACACTACACAATTGCAATAGCATCATGTATTAGCCAGCCTTCCTGTGCTGGCTGGCCAATCATGATACTATTGCATTGTCCAATCATCGTATGAGCGTCTCGTAATCCACAACTCTGGCACGCCTATGTGTTGTCCCTGCTGCACCAGGTCCTCCCATATTACCTTCTGTAGCGGCGTGTAAATGAGGAACAGTGCTCTACAGAAGGTAACTTGAGGCACCCGGCGGTGCCTCCAGAGATAGATTAAACTTTCTGTAGAGCACCTTGTAGCGGCGTGTAAAGGCGGTATCAGGTACCGTTTGGAACTGTTGGTACGTGCTCGTGCACGTGAGACACCCGGTTGTTTCTAACCTGTAGAGGTGTGTAAATGTACCATAGGAGTTTAGCTGCAGATAGCTACATATCTATTGATCAAGACAGTAAAGAAGCAGTGGCACTTGTACCTCAGAGGTTCATTTTTTGTTTTATAAAACACAAAACAGTATCTCTCTTGTCTATATGTCTTATTTGAATGTCTACTACAATACGTCTGCAGTGCTGCAATTCCCTAGATAAGATCAGCAAGGTGTCTGTAAAATAAAGGAGGCACTTCATTTTCAAGAAAGGTAGGCAGTGTCAGCAATCAGACCTTACTTATCACTACAGATGAGCAAATCTCTTGAAGTTTGGGTTCAGATAGACCAATTGGCATGTGTCCAGTGAATAGATAGGCGAACAGTTCATCAAAGTTTCTAATCCCATTCAAACCAATGGGAGGCATGAGACAACGCCTGGCCTAGTATATTCAGGTTCAAAATCAAACAAGATCAGGAGGATGAGTGAGAGATGTAGGCATGATACTCAGAGAACCCTGCTAAATTAATGAAACAGAGAAGGAGACCCCAAGAAGAGTCTCCACATTTCAAATGTTAGGGTCAGGTACCACCAAAGTGGCATCAATTCACCTAGAATAAAATTGTAGAATGGTTATATGAATACAGTATGCTGAAAAGTACAACGTCGCCTACTCTGCCCACTCTGCCACTGAGGTGAAAAGGCCCTTGGAGATCTATGATTTGTTCATCTTGATGAAAGTTAAGCGGTCTACACTTTCAGGAGACAGCCAGATGTGCTTATCTGTCAGGACACCACTGGCAGCACTAAAGACACGTTTTGAGAGAACACTGACAGCCGGGCATGACAAAGCCTCCAAGGTGTGACTGGAAACCTCAGGCTACTCATCCATTTTTAAAGCCCAAAATGCAAAAGGGTCCAAACCCTCCTGATGGCATAAATATTGAGCATTAGATAGGCTGGGGTCACACATAGAAATCCGTTTTTGGAATTGATTTCCATGACCAATCCGTTTTTTTTGGCTGCTTTTTGTGCCTCCTACACCCCTGAACGTTTTTGGACTTAGTCATTTTTTGACCAAAATTCTCAAAAAACGGATCCGTTTTTTTAAGGCACCTCAAAAAAACGGATCCGTTTTTCCATAGGGCCCATGTTAAAAAAAAAAAAAAAAATTTTTTTTTTTTAAAAACGGACCCCAAAAACGTTGCGAGCAACGTTTTTGGCTCAAAAACGGACATAGCAATGTTTTTAAGTGCAGAAAAAAATGGACAGGGTGTTTATTACATCCAATCAGTTTTTCTGTCAAAAACGGACCAAGAGCTCATGTGTAACCCCAGCCTAACTCTTGCACCATCCTCTCCAGTAATTCACTATATGTCAGACTTGTACTTAGTTCTGCTGGTGGATAGGCTGGTTTTAAAAGATTGGTCAAACGACTCACAGAAATTGCTTCTGACAGTTAAATTGCTGCTTCTAATATTTCTATGCTGATATCTAGACATCCCCCTGGTTGGAAGAGTAGATCTACGATGCATACTGTATCCTGTCCCTCACTGTTGTGTTGGGGAAAACCAGTCCTAAGATTGTCTACAAGCTTTCTTTCATACTCCAATATGCGTGTCCCTGTCCAGGGCTAAATTTACTCTTGTGCCAAGAATCCAACAGTGTGGCAATCCAGTAGTCATTGCGCTCATATGTCTGACACATCCATGCGGACCAAGTTCTTGTTGTGTTGATGGTGGTGTAACAATTGAGCTTCCTTGTTTCGTCCTCTCCCTCCAAACTCAGGCAACAGATAGGGAAATTATTTCTTGTTCATCTCCTGACTGTTCTGTGCCTACAACCTCTTCATCCTCGTCCTCCTACATTTGTTCCTTGGCTCCTGCACCTTCACTAACAGTTTGTCTGGTACCATGAGCCCCCCTCTGTTGCTCTACTCCACCCTCTCATAGCACCTGCCATGCGACGAGAGTCTGGACCTTAGAGATATTGGTATCCATTCCAGGTCCTCCTCGTCTTCCTCCTTCTCTTCCTCTGGGACCCTCACCTCTTCCACAGACTTTTCAAAGTTTGTTCCAGCATTTAGATAACTGGAATAGGAAGCTGAGGTCATCACTAACCATCTTAGTAGCCATTTCAAAACTGTGCAGAAGGGTGTAGGAGAGCTTGATCTGTGCCCACTCTGCAAGCATCATTTACACCACATTTAGCTTTGAATAACTGTACGTGTCATTACATACTGGGATTGTTGCTGCTGCCACAGTCGCTGCAACATGTGCAGAGTGGAATTTAAATGTGTTGGCACATGGCATATCAAACAGTTAACCAGTTGTCCGAAACACCACTGTAGTGATGCTAGTCGATGAGCTGTGAGGTGCGAACGGAGGTGAGCACACAGCGACCATGCCTTGTGCAGCACCTCATCCAAGCCAAGAAAGTGGTGTAGGAATTGCTGGACAACCAAGTTTACAACGTGAGCCACGCAGTGCACATGTGTATGTTTTCCCCGACGTAGAGCTACCACCAGATTAGCACCGTTATTGCACCAGTAAGCGAGATGTAATATGCCACAAACAGAGTTTATCAAGAAATGGGTGATGTTGTCTGTGACATGCTGGTGTAGTGCAGGCACAGCTTTCTCTGAGATTTAATGACGACAGGGCAACTGATACTGTTGGGCTGCGATTGGAAAACGTCTGTATCCCCCAGGCGGAAAGACAGAATTTCCGTGGAAAAACTAATTGGAGATGGTGAAGTTCAAGCTCTTTACTTTGGGATGTGTAGGAGGAAATAATATTTTACGTGATGTGAGGAAGCAGCAGCAAATGTGGTTGATGTTGTGGACGATGTACAGTGAGGCCCGTTAGACCCAGTTTTATCGTAGTAACTTTGCCAAAGTAATACTTGGTGCTGGGCCATATGCCGTTTCATAGATGTAAAAGTCAAATTGTTGTTTTATTACAAACTTTGCAAATAATGTGTATTGGATCATCCTTTGTGATGTCAAAGAAGGCCCAGGCTTGGCAACCCTTGATTCCCCTGTGAACTGCAGACCCATGACTGCTGCTGTCCAGAACCAGAGTCGTGGCTGAGGATGCACTGCTTTTCATGATTGCAGCACTCATCATCACCTCTTTAATGTCTGATGATGAGTCCCCAGATCCAACTCTAAAAAATTTTGTGCATCAGTGCACATTATTATTATTATGTTTTTACTATTCTTCTTTTTATTATTATTATTATTATTATTATTATTATTATTATTATTATTATATATATCCTCTGGAGTATGTGAATTTTGGAGAGATCCAAGATGGCCGAAGAGCAGTGCAGTGCAGACATGCATGAAGATACTCCTCGCACTTTAGCTGCATCCGCGACATCCAGACCCGGGAGCTCCTGTACCACCAAGGGAAGCATCCAAGCATCTAACCCGCACTACCCGGAGTCATCAAGAAGGAAAATTGAGGTCCCATCCTCGCCCACAGAACAAAGAACTGCAGGTCTGTCCTCCCTCCCCTGCCTCCCCCAGCCGCCATCTCCTAAATTCCCGCCGGCTGCACAATAGGCCAAATAGATCTCAACGCTGAACCACCGCGACCCCGAGACGTACCTCACCAGCACCCGCGCCATCTAACCGCAAGGTTGAAGCTACTGTTTCTGCAAAACCTGGGGGGAAGGGCTGGGACCACTCTCCGCAGCCATGAGGCACTCATATCTGGGGGGACTGCGGCCTAAATTGGAAGCATTGCTCCACACTCCCAAGGCACCGGAAGTGCCAGGCGGCACTGATCCAAATAAAGATACCAGGGGGGAGCTGTGGGGGGGGGGGAGGGGGAGAAAGAGGGGACCCAGGGCTACTAAAAGCTGCCCAGAGAAGATCTGAGGGAAACACATCCTGATCTCTCTTCCCACATCACCAGGCGGCTGAAACCGTGCATAAAACAGGAGTCCAGATAATAACGCAGCCCTCATACAGAGCCCCTCATACAGCCGCCAACGCTGACCCTCATAGCGGGCTAGTCTGCCCTTCAAATACCCCGGTACTGGCAGTATCCCTCTTTAAACGCCCAACAGGACCACATCTGTTTTCTCCGCAGAATACAAGTTTCTGAACCTAATTTGATTAAGAGCTGTTACAGAGCACACAACATCCTTCAATTACAACTGTACGCAGGATTTTCACACTAAACCTGACAACCAGAATGCTCTGTTAATAATCTTCATGTGCCAGCTAGGGGAGAAATGTGTACATAATCTACTCATATGAACCAGTAGCCATGCAAAGATGGTTTAAAACCGGAATTGAAGCATTAAGGGGATCATCCAAAGTAGCCAACACGATTACACAGGCGGATGTAGATAAGTTCTTAGAAAAGCAAGCCACCCTGCCTGAACCCTCTAAATTCTCACGCCCGGGAGACCTGACTTTAGGAGAAGACTCTGACTCAGATATAGACAGCGACTCAGACATGGGAGGAGCTCAAAAGAGAACCCTGTGACACAATCAATTATAAAGTGAATTCTCGCTAAAGCCCTAGAGCACATTGGGAGACAGTTGGTCAAGATCAAACAAGACTTTTCTCAACAAGGCCACAGAATCAATGTGCTGGCAAGTGTTCAGGGAGTGTTAACTCAGCAGACTAATGCTCTCTTGGACTGCTTAAGGACACAAGAAGAATTGCGCATGGTCTAAGCTACAGTAGAGGACACCAGACTTTAAAATATCTTAAAAAGCAGAGAGCAGATGTGCTGCTAATTCTAGAAACATACTTCAAACCTGACAAAATTCCCAACTTCGAAAAGCCGTACTATGATAGATGGTACTATGGCACCTTGCCACAATCAGGTTCAAAGGGGTCCACAGTGACTATTGGTAAAGTAATACCCTTCAAACTACATATGGTAGCTTGGTATCAGACCCTGAGGGACGATATTTCCTTGCTAAAGGACTTTTAGCAGGACTTTTTAAGGACTAGGTCTTAATTCTACTGACGGCATTAGAATTAAACTTTCAACTCCTTACTTTGCCTGCCTGCTCCTCCCCCTTCTCCCCTCATCTCTGCTGAAGACTTTGCGACCTTCTTCAAGGAGAAGATCGACAAGATCATAAACAGCTTCGGTCCACTATCCCCACAACTCCCCTTCCCACCTACACTGCCCTCCTCCTCCATCAGCCACTTCCCCCCCATAACTGAAGACCAACTCTCCTCCCTCCTGTCAAAATCACACCTCAC
>JARQOC010000004.1:411504609-411543244 GCA_033576535.1 Allobates femoralis | reverse complement strand
CCCCGCTGGCATCATTATTATTTCTTGATCTCCTCCCCGCCTTTTCTCCTCCTATGATGCATCGGCCGGTATGTCACATCCAGCCCGCTGCATTATGGGCCTAACTGACTTCGATATGCGCATTGCGCAAACTATAGACTGTTCATGTCTTTGTCAGTTAGCAAACTTACAAAATCAGCAAGGGATCAAATACTTATTTCCCCCACTGTATATTGCTGTTATAACACCAAATATATAATTTACTTACAATCCAAGCAGCGAATTTCATTAAAGGGATCCTGTCACCCCCAAAACACCTCCTAACTATTAAAAGATGTCCCTAGAGCATATTCACACTTATCCTACACTCCTTTTAGCTCCTAAATGCATCTATTGAAAATGAAGATAAAGTTATTAAACTCATTCATTAGTGATGTTAATGAGTGACTACTGTATGCATAGTCACCCAGGCAGGCTCTCCCTCTTCATAATATCACGCCTCAATAGGCGTGATCTTCAACTCTCATTCAAATGCGCGCCTCCCCGCTCTCCTCTGTGTCGCCGGGGCTTGCAGTGCGGCTGTATGACGCAAATCGCGTCATTTCCGGCTTCGGGTGACGTATGTACACCCGCGCCGCTCTGTTAGGCCTCCAGCATGCATGCGCAGTGCGGGGCTTGAAGTAAAAAAGAAAATACAATAAATAAAGCAAGAAATGAAGGTGACCCTGCTCAAAAGAGCTTACAATCTACAACAGGATAGGGGTTGCACAAGGTACAGGGGCTTATTGCACTCATGGTCCAGGCATCTTGAGAAAATGGGACATAGAAATAAGCTTACATGGATGGTCATCAGACAGCTGTGTAGACCTTTTTGGTTTGGTGGAGTTTGTATAAGAGTAATGTCAAGAGAGATAGCCCATTCACTATCTACAGTACAAAGGACTTCTATTACGGAGTATGATAGGCCGCCTTAAAAAGATGTGTTTTTAGGGATCGTCTGAAGCCATGCAAGTTGTGGATAGTCCTGATTTCTTGGGGTAAAGCATTCCAGAGGATTGGTGCAGCTCTGGAGAAGTCTTGGAGCTGGAGTGGGAGGATCGGATTAGTGCAGATGTTGTGAAGGTCATTTGAAGAACATAGAGAACGGGTGGGGTGATAGACAGAGATGAGGGAGGAGATGTAAGGGGGTGCTGCACTGTGAAGAGCTTTGTGGGTGAGAACAAGCAATTTGAATTTGATCCTGTAGTGTACGGGCAGCCAGTGCAATGACTGGCACAGAGCAGAGCATCTGAGTAACGATTGGCAAGATGGGTGATCATGGCTGCTGCATTAAGGATGGACTGGAGAGGAGAAGGTCTGGTGAGGGGGAGGCCGCTTAATAGAGAATTGCAATAGTCAAGGCGGGATTGGATGAGGGCCACGGTGAGGGTTTTTGTTGTTTCCATGGTGAGAAAGGGGCGGACTCTAGAGATATTCTTCAGGTGTAAGCGACAGGAGCAGACGAGAGATTGTGTGTGGGAGGAGAAGGAGAGATTAGTGTCAAACATAACACCCAGACAGCAGCCTGCTGCCTACGCGTTATCGTGGTGCCGCAAACTGAGAGAGATGTCCGATTTAGGGAAGTTAGTGGATGGGGGGGGAGCAGAAGAAGTTAATTTTTGATAGGTTTAGTTTCAAACAGAGAGCGGACATGATATTGGAAACTGCAGCTAGACAGTCATTGGTGTTCTTTAATACCAGGGGTAAGGTCAGGGGCTAAAGTGTATAGTTGTGTGCATCAGCATAAAGATGGTACTGAAAGCTAAATCTGCTGATGGCATGTCCAATCGGGGCTGTGTAGAGAGAGAAGAGGAGAGGGCCAAGGACTGAACCCTGAGGGACTCCAATAGTGAGAGGGAGATGGGAAGAAGTGGAGCCAGCAAAAGATACACTGAAAGAGTGGTCAGAAAGATAGGAGAGCCAGGAAGAGCAGTGTCCTTTATGCCAATGGAGTGCAGCATAGAGAGTAGGAGCTGATGGTTGACAGTGTCAAAAGCTGCAGAGAGGTCAAGGAGAATAAGCAGAGAGTGGTCACCATTACGTTTTGCTGTCAGAAGGTCATTGGTCACTTTGATGAGGGCAGTTTCTGTAGAGTGAAGGAGGCGGAAACCAGACTGTAATGGATCTAGAAGAGAGTGAGCGGGGAGCTAACGGGTGAGGCGGGAGTAGACCAGGCGCTCCAGGAGTTTAGAGATGAAGGGGAGATTGGAGACTGGTCTGTAGTTATTTTGCAGGATGGGTCGAGAGTGTTTTTTTAATAATGGAGTAATGATCGAGTGTTTGAAGGAGGAGGGGAAGATGCCAGAAGAGAGGGAAAGATTGAAGATTTTGTTAGATGAGTGGTGACAACTGGAGAGAAGGACTGGAGCAGGTGTGAGGGAATGGGGTCAGTAGTGTATGTTGTGGGACGAGAGGAAGAGAGGAGCCTGGATGACTTCTTCTTCTGTGACTGGGTCAAATATAGAGAGTGAACCGCAGGAGATGTGAGGAAGAATGGGGGTGGCAGTGCTTGGAGGCTGAAAGCTGATTTCCTGGCGGATTTTGTCTATTTTCTCCATGAAGTAAGAAGCCAGTTCATCAGCACAGAGGTCAGTGATGGGGGCCTGCACTTTAGGACTGAGGAGAGAGTGAAAGGTGTCAAAGAGTTTTTATGGATTGTTGGATAGTGAGGAGACCAGGGTGGTGAAGTAGGTCTGTTTGGCAAGGTGAAGGGCAGAGTTGTAAGTTTTGAGCATGAATTTATAGTGGATAAAATCTCCTGGTGAGTTTTCCTCCATAGATGGTCAGCACTCCTAGAGCATCGCTGGAGGAATCGAGTTTGTGATGTGAGCCAAGGCTGTTTTGTTCTCTGTATGGAGGTTCTGAGAGTGACGGGCGCTACTTGGTCCAGGGAGCTTTTGAAAGTGTCATTGTAGTGATTTACTGCCTGATCTGGACAGGAGATTGAAGTGATTGGGGACAGAGATGAGATGAGGGAGTCTGTGAGTGCATGAGGGTTAATGACTGTAGATTTCTGAATGTGTGATAGGTAGGATTGGGCTGTGGTGGCTGAGGGTTAGTGAGTGAGAAGGAGAGAATGTTGTGGTCGGAGATAAGAGGTGAGTTATCTAAGGAGGAGGATGAGAAGAGCCGGGTAA
Organism: Allobates femoralis; assembly: GCA_033576535.1. NCBI lineage: Eukaryota > Metazoa > Chordata > Amphibia > Anura > Aromobatidae > Allobates > Allobates femoralis. Next base: position 411,540,089 of record JARQOC010000004.1, on the reverse strand, counting down.
AGACCAGGTCAAGGGTGTTACCGTCTTTGTGCGTCTCAGAGGTTGAGAGCTCTGAGAGGCCAAGAGAGGTGGTTAGAGATAGGAGCTGGGATGCAGATGGGGAGATGGGACTGTTTATGGGAATGTTAAAGTCTCCCAGAATAAGGGCTGGTAAATCTGAGGACATGAAATGTGGGACCCACGCGGAGAAATGGTCGAGGAAGTGGGTGGGTGACCCTGGGGGGTGGTATACCACTGCTACTTTGGGGAGGAGGGGATGGAATAGTCTAATGGTATGGACCTCAAAAGAAGGGAATGAGAGTGATGAAGCTGGAGGAATGACCTGGAAAGTACATTGTGGGGACAGGAGGAGGCCAACTCCACCACCATGTCTGTTCCCAGGTCTAGGGGAAATGTAGACCACCGTGAGAAATAGCAGCAGGGGAAGCAGTATCTGAATCCTGGATCCAGGTTTCTGTGAGGGTCAGCAGGTTAAGGGAGTTGGTAAGGAAGTAATTGTGAATGAAGGGAAGTTTGTTGCATACAGATCATGGATTCCAGAGAGCGCAGTTAAAAGAGGGAGATGAAGGAGCGCAAGTGATGGTAATAAGGTTAGTGGGGTTTCTATGTGTGGTGGGAGAGGGGTTGAAGTTAGAGGGCGGACCAGGGTTGGGGGAGATATCACCTGACAGGAGCAGCAGCAAAAAGAGGAAGAGCAGATAGTTTTTAGATTGAGGAATTGGTTAATTATGACAAATGTTAGAATATGATGGGCTGAGAATCTTCAGTAAACTGAAGATGACATGGGAGCTGTACATAGGGTAGGGCAGGAGAGAGGGGCTGATGTGGATGAGTGGTGATGGAGGGGGGATAGGGTGATACAAGTTGGTGGTGATGGCACATAGAAATACAAACAGTGAAGTTAAAGACATGGTAGATTAGTAGAGAATAGAGTAATAGAAATTGTTTGAGTGGCTCTCTGTCATTATCTCCCAGTCTATCCAGTCAATTCCTGTCCATTTCAGGTCTATTTCATATCTGGACACTTAAGATAAGACACTTTCACATCAGACACGTCTGCATCAGACTAGGCAAGGCTCCTAATATGCTCAATGATACTGATTTCAGGTGTGGGGAAAGGGGGAGGGAACTGGAGTCCATTAAGCCATGGCCAAGCAAGGCTGTACCAAATGGTCACTCACAGGCATATTTGAACAAAGGATCATAAACAGGCATTGCGGGGGGGGGGGGGGGGGGGCAGGGGGAAGGACAGTTACATTGAAGCTGGAATCAGATATTTTCAGCAGACAAAATAGATCAAAACAGCATTAAAGTTTGGTGCTGGTTCATACAGTCAAACATACCCAGATATTTTCAGCAGACAGCAGAGATCAAAACAGCATTATGTAGGCATTATGTAGGGAGTAACCAGTTCTAGTTATTAGAAACAAAAGAGGAGATGCCTTTTAACTTAGAACTCCCAATAAGTGTGAACCCCAATCTGACAGTCTATTTTAGTGTTTGCTGTATGAGATGAGCCAGGACAACTGCCCTTTAATAAATCTTTAACCCATTACTTGCCAAATTAGCAATTTTCCTTTTTGAAAATAATGTCTTGAAAGTTCTCTGGGTGGAAGAATATTCAATTAAAAATGGCAATGACATGATTTCCTGTTTTGAAAACATTCATTTTACAAACACAACACAAAAAATTGGACCTACCGTATATACTCGCGTATAAGCCGAGTTTTTCAGCCCAAAAATTGGGCTGAAAAGTACCCCCCTCGGCTTATACGCGAGTCAGTGCTGTATACCGATGTATACATCGGTACATACCGATGTATACATCGGTATACAGCAGCCCCCGCATCCCCAGTAATGCAGGGCCCCCCAGGGTCTCTCCGGTCACCTGTAAAGCAAGCTATACTTATCAGTGTCCCGCTCGCACCGCCGCTGCCGACATCCACGATCCTCCATCTTCATGCGACTCCTCTTCCTGTTTCTGTGCGCGTCGCCGGCAATGACGTCATTCCCGGCGACGCGCACAGGAAACAGGAAGAGGAGTCGCATGAAGATGGAGGATCGTGGATGTCGGCAGCGGCGGGTGCGAGCGGGACACTGATAAGTATAGCTTGCTTTACAGGTGACCGGAGAGACGCTGGGGGGGGCCTGCATTACTGGGGCTGCCTGTATACTACCGCTGGGGCTGCTATATACCTCTGGGGCACTGTATACTACCACTGGGGCTGCTATATACCTCTGGGGCCCTGTATACTACCACTGGGGCTGCTATATACCTCTGGGGCACTGTATACTACCACTGGGGCTGCTATATACCTCTGGGGCCCTGTATACTACCACTGGGGCTGCTATATACCTCTGGGGCACTGTATACTACCACTGGGGCTGCTATATACCTCTGGGGCCCTGTATACTACCACTGGGGCTGCTATATACCTCTGGGGCACTGTATACTACCACTGGGGCTGCTATATACCTCTGGGGCCCTGTATACTACCACTGGGGCTGCTATATACCTCTGGGGCACTGTATACTACCACTGGGGCTGCTATATACCTCTGGGGCCCTGTATACTACCACTGGGGCTGCTATATACCTCTGGGGCACTGTATACTACCACTGGGGCTGCTATATACCTCTGGGGCCCTGTATACTACCTCTGGGGCTGCTATATACCTCTGGGGCACTGTATACTACCACTGGGGCTGCTATATACCTCTGGGGCCCTGTATACTACCACTGGGGCTGCTATATACCTCTGGGGCACTGTATACTACCACTGGGGCTGCTATATACCTCTGGGGCACTGTATACTACCACTGGGGCTGCTATATACCTCTGGGACCCTGTATACTACCACTGGGGCTGTATATACTACCACTGGGGCTGTATATACTACTGGGGCTGCGTGTATACTACCACTGGGGCTGCTGTATCTACCTCTGGGACTGGTGTATACCACACTGCTGGGGGCTGTATACTTGTGCTAGGGTCCACCCTCGGCTTATACACGAGTCAATAGATTTTCCCAGGTTTTGGGGGCAAAAGTAGGGGGGTCGGCTTATACACGGGTCGGCTTATACACGAGTATATACGGTAATTATAAAATCTTAGTTGCTAGAAGCAAAAGATTAGGCGTCCCAAAAAAAGGACATTGGTAGATAGTGGGTTAATAATAATAAATCTTTATATAGCGCCAACATATTCCGCAGCGCTTTACAACACAGTGGTTTGTTTACGAGCAGTCATAGATAACAATAAAAAAGGTACAATATAGTAAGTAAAGTAGAGAATCAATGTAAAAAAAATCCATACACTAAGCAGAGAGTCAATGTAAAAGTACAATACATAAAGCAGAGAATCTGGGTAAAAAATAAAGCAGAGAAACAGTGTAAAAAAATACAGTACAGTAATTACATACAATAAGCATAGAATCAATGTAAAAAGTACAATACAATAATTAAAGCAAAAATAAAGGTGACCCTGCTCAAGAGAGTTTACAAACTGCAACGAGATTGGGGTTACACAAGGTACAGGGGTTTATTACAGTGATGATGCAGGCATCTTGAGGAAGAGGGAGATAGAAATGAAGATACAGGAATGGTCACCAGAGAGATGGTACTGTATATAGCCCATTCACTAAGGACTTGTATTAGGGGGCATGATAGGCCACCTTGAAAATATGTGTTTTTAGGAGCGTCTGAAGCTATGCAAGTTGTGGATAGTCCTGATTTCTTGGGGTAGAGCATTCCAGAGAATTGGTGCAGCTAGGGAGAAGTCAGCTGGGAGTGGGAGGATTGGATTAGTGCAGATGTTAGTCGAAGGTCATTTGTAGAACATAGAGAACGGGTGGGTGATAGACAGAGACAGTGGCGTAACTTCAGGTCCAGGGGCCCCAATGCGAAAGCTTCAACGGGGCCCCCAATTATTGCAAATCTTTAATAGTATTAGTCTTTTTCTATAATCCAATGGGACTTTTGGGGCCCCCCTAGGCTGCAGGGCCCGGGTGCGATCGCAACCCTGCACCTATTGTAGTTACGTCCCTGGACAGAGATAAGGGAGGAGATGTAGGGAGGTTCTGCACCGTGAGGAGCCTTGTGGGTGAGAACAAGCAATTTGAATTGGATCCTGTAGTGTACGGGCAGCCAGTGCAGTGACGGGCACAGAGCGGAGTCATCTGAATAACGATGGGTGATCCTGGCTGCTGCATTAAGGATGGACTGGAAAGGGGAAAGTTTAGATAGGGAGAGGCCGATTAGTAGGGAATTACAGTAGTCAAGGCGGGAATGCATTAGGGCCACGGTGAGAGTTTTTGTTGTTTCCATGGTGAGAAAAGGGCGGACTCTAGAGATGTTCTTCAGGTGCAAGCGACAAGAGCGGACGAGAGATTGTGTATAGGAGGTGAAGGAGAGATTGGTGTATAGCATAACACCCAGACAGCGAGCCTGCTGCCTAGGAGTTATCGTGGTGCTGCAAACTGAGAGAGAGATGTCAGAATTAGGAAGGTTAGTGGAGGGTGGGAGCAAAAGTAGTTCAGTTTTTGAAAGGTTGAGTTTCAAATAGAGAGCGGACATTGATGTTGGAAACTGCAGCTAGACAGTCATTGGTGTTCTTTAATACCGCAGGGGTAAGGTAAGGGGCTGAAGTGTATAGTTGTGTCTCATCAGCATAAAGATGGTACTGGAAGCCAAATCTGATGATGGTGTGTCCAGTCGGGCTGTGTAGAGAGAAAAGAGAAGAGGAGAGGGCCAAGGACTGAGCCTGAGGGACCCCAATAATGAGAGGAAGAGGAGAGGAAATGGAGCCAGCGAGGACAGAGCCATGTCTTTTACGCCGATTTAGACTGTTTTAATGTTACAAAAAGACAGCTGAACTCTGCAAGGCTATGGCATGGAAACATGAATATAGAACATGGAATAGCATTATACCTAAGGAAGTATTAAAAAAATGAAAAATGAGACATATAGCATATAAAAATGGCCATTTCTATATCTGCCCAGTAGCCACGTTGAGATATATCTCTTTACTGGGAACCTACACTTAAGGTAATGCCTCTCTCTGGATATAAAAAAAAACCCTCTGTTTGTATTTTTTTACCCAGAAAGAGGAATTAACTTTGGTTGGGTTCCCAGTAAAGAGATATCTCAACGTGGCTACTGGGTAGATATAGAGATGTCCATTTTTATATGCTATAAATGCTTCCTTAGCTATACAGTAATGCTATTCCATGCTCTATATTCATGTTTCCATGCCTTAGCATTGCAGAGTGCAACTGCCCTCCATCTCTCAGAGATCCTGATTTAAAACCCTAAACATGACATACAAAGCCATCCATCACCCATCACCTGTCCCCCCATACATCTCCGACATGGTCTCCCAACTACGTGCCTGCACGCAACCTACGATCCTCCCAAGAACTCCTTCTCTACTCATAGTAACATGGTAACATAGTATTTAAGGTTGAAGGAAGTCCATCTAGTTCAACCAACCATTAGCTCACACACAATGTTTTATGATTCTCAGTAGATGGAAGGCACAAAAAAAAAACATTGGTTCAAACACAATAGAATCCTACATTCAAGTTGAGAGGAAGAAAAAATTGCACCTTCCCTCCTTCCTCCCCCTTATCTCATCCTCCCACAACCGCATACAAGATGTCTCTCGTGCATCCCCCATAGCTCTGGAACTCTCTCCCCCAACACATCAGCACTTCGCCTACCCTTGGCAACTTCAAAAGAAACTGGAAACCCACCTCTTCAGACAAGCCTACAGTCTACAATGATCCCAATCGCCGCACGTCACACGATGGCATTTTCTCCTCCTACTGTTTCCTCGCCCACCCCTCGTAGACTGTGAGCCCTTGTGGACAGGGCCCCTGCCCTCCAGTACCTGTAATGTCTTGAATGTCCGTATTTACTGTATTGCTGGGTTCACTCCTTTCACATGTAAAGCGCCATGGAATTTAATGGCGCTATATAAAATAAATATAATAATAAATTATATTATGTTCAGTAATGCACCTGTTCACATTGCAGGTTAAGGAATGCCAGAAGTTTTTTTCTTATTCATGTTTAATGTAGTCCTCACCAGGTGCTTAGTGTCTGAAGAAAAGCTATGCTAATGTGGAAAAATAATACAAATATTACTATTATTTTCTGCAGAAAATTCTATGGATTTCACAAAATAACTACTAAATAATGGATATTATATAACAAATCTTACTTGTAAAATGTGATTTATTACAGCAAGCATGTAATGTAATTATCCCTGTTGAGACTGCACACAGAGGGCTTAAGCTCCACTTGGAAAGGACTGTGATGCATTACCTTGTTGAATACCAGTCAAAATAATCCTCCAAGTTGGATGTCAAACATTATTTCCCAGTTGTCATTGTCAGACACCAAAATAATGAGGGAAGCTCCATTTATCTCAATTACATGAGATACTTTACATGCTCAAAACATGGGACCTAGATATTAAAAATGAAATACTGGATGGTTGAAAGGGGACAGTTAGGGAATTCTGGGTTTAAATAGCAATTTAAGGAAGCTGGTGTTCTGGCTCCTGATGTATGATGTAGGTCAAGCAAAGCACAGAGGTGGCCCCTAGAAGCTTCTATCAATTTTCACAAAGCTTGGCATCAAGATAGATGACTATGGAGTCCACAAAAGGCCAAGGGAAATGTTTTATTACATCAGAGACATCCCAGTTCATGTAAAAAAAATAGGAAATTAATATTTTTTTAAAAAAAAGCATAATTGCTCAATAGTATAATTTAATCAGGAGAATCAACATCATTCAAAGCAAAATACCAGCCGTATCTTCAGATGGAAATCTGCATCTAGGTCAGTAAATCATATAGAAACAGTTTTATTTATCAGCAAGTCTTAAACGTATTCCATATATATGTATGTTGACTAATGTCTAGTTGGTCAGGGTCAGATGAGCATGTGAAGAATTGTCTAAGGGCCACGTCACACTCACAGATATCTGTGCAGATATTGTTCGCAGATCTCTGGTTGCATGAATCAATAGTACTAATTATGTTCCATTTTGTAAACAACACTGCCATCAAGATGGAAATATCTGTCCATAATTTCAATGCAACAGAGATTTCGCAACAATATCTCCACAGATATTATGTGTGTTAACGTTGGGCCGTCGTAAGAAATGTAACTCGGACGATTTTTATCCATATGACATGTGCAGGGCTGCCACTAGGAATTTCAGGGCCCCTCACTGGCAATATTTTGTGCTTCCCGTGAGACTCCACCCCAGCTCCACCTCTCACTTTGGAAAAACTCCACTTCCTGCACCACATCCTCACCAATTAACAGTTCCCATCAAACTCCAGATCACATACAAACATAGCTAGGTTTGTATTGTTCTGGAGCCAGTCAACTCTGTGATAAGCTTTGTAAATTATATAGATCACATAGGAGACTGCTGCATATATCACACAGGAGACACTGAGGGATACAGCACTGCAGAGGGCTAGTGGGCACATAGACAGAGCTGAGCTCTGCAGGAACCACGGGTTGCATGATTTTCCCCCCTCTCCCGGGCCCCCACCTATTGAGTGGGTGAGCTGAGCTCTGCAGGCAGGAGCCAAAGGACCTGGCCCAACAGGACCTGGCGCTCCACCACCACTGGACCCGGTGTTTCACCACCATCAGACCCGGTACCTCCACCACCACTAGAGCAGACCCAAACTACTGTCTCTCTCCCCATTACCCAGTAGAAGGTAAGCCTGCAAGGGCAGGGTCCTCTCTCCCCTTCTGTACCAGACTGTCACTGTTAGTTTGTTCAATGTATTTTTAACTTGCTTGTATGTAACCCCTTTTATGTACAGCACCATGGAATCAATGGTGCTCTAATCAATAATAATAAATAAATCAGAGTGTTTAATGCTTTAGCGCAGCTGCTGCCATAGGACACAAGTCATTAAAATTTGAGAGTTTTTTTGCTGCTGTTTCTTCTAGAGGCAGTGGGAAACATGATATTACTGAGTAGTGTGGTATGAATATTCTGAGTTTGTGCTTATACACAGGGCTGGCTACAGGTTTTACTGGATCTTGTGGTAGTCTGTATAATCATCCATATGGCATAATGTAACCTCTATAATCCTCCATATAGCATAATGCAGCCTCTATAGTCATGCATATAGCATAGCATAATGCAGTCTCTGTAAAACCTCCATATAGCATAATAGTCTCTATAATCTTGCATATAGAATAATGCAGCCTTTAGAATCCTCCATATAGCATATTGTGCCCTGTATTATTCTCCATATAGCATGCTGTGGCCTCTGTTTTCCTCCATATATCATACTGTAGCCCAGTGGCGTTACTAGAGTCCGAAGGGCCCCAGTGCCAAATTTGGACCTAGGCCCCCTTCCCCCACGCGCCCAAATTGGTCAGATGTATGGGCCCCATGTAACGTTGACCCTTCTCCCCTTCATTATGTATTAATGTCCCTCACCCTACTATATATGGTCCTCCTCCTGCAATATGTCTTTATCCTGTTATCCTGGTATATATGGTCCTCCATTATAGTATAGTGCAGCCTCACAGTCCTTCATATCATATAATACAGCCTCAGAGCCCTCCATATAGTATAATGCAGTGTCACAGCCCTCTATATAGTATAATGATAATGCAGCCTCGCAGCCCTCCATATAGTATAATGCAGCCCCACAGCTCTTCATATAATATAATGCAGCATCACAGCCCTTCATATAATATGATGCAGTGTCACAGCCCTTCATATAATATAATGCAGCCTCACAGACCTCCAGATAATATAAAGCAGCGTCACAGCCCTTCATATAATATAATGCAGTGTCACAGCCCTCCAGATAATACAATGCAGCGTCACAGCCCTTCATATAGTATAATGCAATAATGCCTTATAGCCCTCCATATAGCATACATCCTCTCCACACAGACACACTGCCCCTGCACAACCTGCCCCACTCACTCCGTCACACTGCCCTCTGTACAGCCCCACCACACACACAGACACACAGCCTGCTGTACAGCCCTCCACACACCGAGTCACACTGCTCCTGGACAGCCCCTGCACATCCAGTCACACTGCCCACTGTACAGCCCCCCACATCCAGTCACACTGCCCCTGTACAGCCCCCATACATACACACAGCCACACACACTCCCTCCCCCCTTCCTCTCTCCATTTCCAGAAGCTGTGAGAGGCTCTTCATCTCCTGAATAGAGCTCACACTCACTGCTCCCACCGGCAGATCCATCCTGACTGTGATAAGGTCACATGACCTCATTACAGTGCAGCACACAGCAGCTACGGAAGTTTTAAAGTTACAGTGCCTGCCAGTCCTCAGCGGCCGTGATCAGTCGCCGGGGGACCGGCCGGTCAGACTGCCACGCAGTAACATGGATGTGCGTCCTCAGGGATGCACATCCATGTAAAACAAGTGCAGGGGTCGGCAGGCGCCAGACCCCTGTTCCTTCGGGCCCGGTCGCACTTGCGACCCCTGCAACCACGGTTGTTACGCCATTAGGTATCCCCATCATCCCCTTGCACCCCAATAAGGTATCCCCATAATCTCCCAATATGGTATCGGCATCAAAACACACAGGGACACACACACACAAACTCAGGGACACCCACACAGAGACACATACATACACTCAGGGACACATACACACACTCAGGGACACACACACACAGGGACACACACACAGGGATACACACAGACACAGGGACACTTCTCACCGGTGCACCGGCGCCGCTCTCAGCCTGCAGGGGTCCCAATCCCGCCAATGCATGTAGCACCTATACAATGCTATGCTGCACTCAATCCTGTCTATGAAGGTGCTAACTAAACACAATTCTATTTCAAATATAATAGTTGCACTCGACATAGACTTATTTCTAAATAGAGACAAAATGATAATGAAAAAGTAGAGATACTTAGTATTATAGAAATGGCCGAATCGATAATTCACCCAGTTGCCACTTTGAGGCGATCTCTATTAACTGGGTCCTAACACTAATGTAACTGCCTGATGTCGTTCTGGGCTTTTCCTCATCGGCTGATACCAGAGAGCAATGGATTTGCAGTCTTATAACTAAAGACAGGTGCTTTGAATATCTAATTGTTGCCTTGGGAAAAGAGGTTAACCCCTTAGGCGTGCTAGAGACTGATACCAGAGGGCAATAGCTTATCTCTGACAACTAGAGTGTGTAAAGGTGCTAGCATATGGGTGCAGACCCATGTCATATCTATACACTCTAGTTGTATAGTATCTACTATATAATTGTCTAAGGCTTTTTCACGTCTGTCTGTCGCCGAAATCGCGCACCAGCCTTCGGCGGCGGCCAATGAGCTCAGACTATGCAAATAGGCGCGAGAATTCAAAGTGCGATTCTCACGCCTATTTGCATACTTTGAGCTCATTGGCCGCCGCCTTCGGCGGCGGCCAATGGGCTGCCTCTGTGTGGCACACGATTTTGGTTACAGACAGACACAAAAAACCCTTAGACAATTATATAGTAAATAGGCTACATTCAAATGGGATGCTAGTGCTCCACCAGTGTCCTGTTTTTTACGGATCCGCTATTGCAGTGACGTTGGCTGTCCCAGCCAAGTCAATGCATTTCACAATTTATTTTTTCACAATTATTTTATTCAATTATTTTTACGTTATCTGCAGCGTTATTTACTCACCCTCTCCGCGCGCCCACTGTGATCTCCAGCAATGATCTCTCATCTTGGAGGCTACAGGACTTGTGAGAGGGCCTGGCACTGCACCATGTGACTGAGCGACGTCACTCAGTCACATGTGCAGGGTACTAGAGGAACCGAACACCCCAGCCTCTGGGATGAGGACATCGCTGGAGATCACCGTGGGAGCGCGGGGAGGGTGAGTGAAAGTGCAGCAGATAACGCAATACATTCACACACACAAGGCTGCATTTTGTGAAAATCTGTTTTTGGTGCAGTTTTTCTGCACCAAAAATGGATACTCACAAAACACAGCCAAAACGCTGTGCGTGAATGTAGTCTAACACAGTTACTGTGATTTTTTTTATGAATGTTGTGGTACATCACTTGGGTATCTCACTATATCTGATTCCTGCCGTAGAATTTGTCTACCACATTTATACTGAACACTTATCATTATAGATATATACAGTGTTGGCCAAAAGTATTGACACCCATGCAATTCTGTCAGATAATACTCTGTTTGTTCCTGAAAATGATTGCAATCACAAATTCTTTGGTATTATTATCTTCATTTAATTTGTCTTCAATGAAAAAAACACAAAAAGAATTGTTCTAAAGCCAAATTGGATATAGTTCCACACCAAACATAAAAAAGGGGGTGGACAAAAGTATTGGCACTGTTAGAAAAATCATGAGATGCTTCTCTAATTTGTGTAATTAACAGCACCTGTAACTTACCTGTGGCACCTAACAGGTGTTGGCAATAACTAACTCACACTTGCAGCCAGTTGACATGGATTAAAGTTGACTCAACCTCTGTCCTGTGTCCTTGTGTGTATGACATTGAGCATGGAGAAAAGAAAGAAGACCAAAGAACTGTCTAAGGACTTGAGAAACCAAATTGTGAGGAAGCATGAGCAATCTCAAAGGCTACAAGTCCATCTCCAAAGACATGAATGTTCCTGTGTCTATCGTGCGCAGTGTCATCAAGAGGTTTAAAGCCCATGGCACTGTGGCTAACCTCCCTAGATGTGGACGGAAAAGAAAAATTGAGAAGAGATTTCAACGCAAGATTGTGCGGATGGTGGATAACGAACCTTGACTAACATCCAAACAAGTTCAAGCTGCCCTGCAGTCCGAGGGTACAATAGTGTCAACCTGTACTATCCGTCGGCGTCTGAATGAAAAGGGACTGTATGGTAGGAAAACCAGAAAGACCCCACTTCTTACCCCGAGACATAAAAAAGCCAGGCTGGAGTTTGCCAAAACGTACCTGAGAAAGCCTAAAACGTTTTGGAGGAATGTTCACTCTTTTTGGGCAAAGGCATCAACATAGAGTTTACAGGAGAAAAAAAGAGGCATTCAAAGAAAAGAACACAGTCCCTTCAGTGAAACATGGCGGAGGTTCCCTGATGTTTTGAGGTTGCTTTGCTGCCTCTGGCACTGGACTGCTTGACCGTGTGCATGGCATTATGAAGTCTGAAGACTACCAACAAATTTTGCAGCATAATGTAGGGCCTAGTGTGAGAAAGCTGGGTCTCCCTCAGAGGTCATGGGTCTTCCAGCAGGACAATGACCCAAAACACACTTCAAAAAGCACTAGAAAATGGTTTGAGAGAAAGCACTGGAGACTTCTAAGGTGGCCAGCAATGAGTTCAGACCTGAATCCCATAGAACACCTGTGGAGAGATCTAAAAATGGCAGTTTGGAGAAGGCACCCTTCAAATATCATGGACCTGGAGCAGTTTGCCAAAGAAGAATGGTCTAAAATTCCAGCAGAGCATTGTAAGAAAGTCATTGATGGTTACCAGAAGCGGTTAATCGCAGTTATTTTGGCTAAGGGTTGTGCAACCAAGTATTAGGCTGAGGGTGCCAATACTTTTGTCTGGCCCATTTGTGGAGTTTTGTGTGAAATGATCAATGTTTTGCTTTTTGCTTCATTCTCTTTTGTGTTTTTTCATTGAAGACAAATTAAATGAAGATAATAATACCAAAGAATTTGTGATTGCAATCATTTTCAGGAAGAAACTGAGTATTATCTGACAGAATTGCAGGGGTGTCAATACTTTTGGCCAACACTGTAGCATGCACTCACTATGGTGATTTATGTTTGCATTGATTTCTATAGTTGACTATACATTTAATTTTCATCTTTTATTTGAATTAAATAAAAAAAAATTTCCTGAGGATCATCTTTTTTTTTTAAACTCCAACTAAACAAAAGTTATTCATGAATCATTTGGTCCTTCTAACCTATTTCATCATCTTTGCTTTTCCTGGGTGTTATGGATCTAAAACTGGACATACTGTACCTGGATAGGGAAGCATGTCCATGTCTAATCTAATTCTCACCTGGGACTTTGGTCCTTTAGTGCCTCTATACTCGCCCTGTGCCATTTCTCTGGTATTAGTCCTGGTGTGCTGTCAAGAGGGAAATACTGGAAAAGTAGAAATACACCAGTAATTTGATTTCCAGGACAGCACCTTTATTTCCCCTCCCTTTTGTTTTATCTTGCAGATGAGTTTCTATTGATTTATATTGAGTGCTTGCATACATCTTTCTGCAGTACTTTGAAAGACTCTGGAGGGTGGAGGTGGTAGGGGCCTTTTAACCTCTCTGTGATCCTGTCCCTACATAGGACAAGGAAGACTACCTCCTGGTGTGCTCTCTCGAGGGACTAGCTAGAAATCAAATTAGCTGTAGGTCTACTTCCCCTTCTTATTGGATTGCACTTTTCCAATTAATACACCAGTGTGAGCAAGCCATTACACAAGCAGACTTCTCTCGTGCTGTGACAATTTTCTGAAATGCAGTACCCCAGACAATCTGATTAAAGGGAACCTGTCAGGTGGTTTATTACCCCCCCCCCCTTCAGCTATCACTGTCTGTACCTGCAGCTTTATAATACTATTCTAGTCATCCCTGTCTGAGCTCATAGTGTAATGTTATAGGTAAAAAAAAAGCATTTATACACTCACATTTCAATCTACACCTTGGAGGAGGAAGACTGGCAAGATAATAGTTAACTCCCTATTAACTTGCATGGCTAAAGGACGTGTGTGAGGTAACGATCATGTGACCATAGTGGGCGGAGCTAAGCAAGCAAACTCATACTGTTATAGGGACTTAGCTCCACCTATTGTAGTCACATGGTTATGACATCTCATCAGGTCTCCCAGCATGTTCTAACATACGGCTGAAATGTTAACTATTAAGCTGCCAGACAGTCTCCGTCCTCCAAGATGTAGACTGAAAATATAAGTGCATAAATACTTTTTTTCACCTTTAACATTACAACATGAGCTCAGACAGGGATGCTTAGAATGGTACTATGAAGCTGCAGCTACAGACAGTGATGGGGGGGACATAAAGTAGCTGACAGGTTCCCTTTAATAACTGGCCCAACATTGTTTGCGTGCTCTCATAGCACACAGACAGGTCTATCACCTCGCTTCATTAATTTATCTTATACCTGTTTCCCCTCTCATATTCATCAGTCTCCCCATCCTCCATGCACCCAGTAGCATTTGGTAACTGTAGAGAGACACAAATAATATCTAAAGAATTCTTCTTGATTGACCACATTTTAAAGTGGTTTTTCAATCATGCCTAATGTCACCTCATCTAACAATCACATTATTCGGATTTAAATATTACATTGTTTTAATGATCATTGTTCTGTTTGTATATGTCATTAGTCATGTTAATGATCTTTTTATTGGTAATTGATTTGTTACTTTTTTATTTTAAAGCATTCATATGCTGAGCAAAAGAGACAGGGCTGTGACAATAGCCGAGTTCAGCTGTGTTAAGCTATTTGGGTACCTCTCATTGAAATGAATGGGGGTTATGAAAGCACTATAGCACAGTGACCTTCTAATGAGGAGTTTCGCCAACAGCATAGCTCAATTTGCTTCACCGTTTCCATTACTCCCATTCAATTCTATGGGAGGTAAACAAATATTATAGAGTTGTCCTACCTCTGGATGCCAGGAAGCGCTTATTACCATCACAGCCATGAAGAGCAGAGATGGTGGTAACTTGAAGAAATTATATTCACAGACAATTGCTATACAGCTTTTTTTGTTGTCTGTTCTATGAAAGTACATCCTATATTTTTCCTACAAGTCTATTTGAGACTAAAATAACTGTAACATTTCATTTTCGAATAGGGATTTAAAAGGAATGACACAGACAGAATGCCCCTATTAAGTCAGCACTTTATTCTGGCGGTTTTCCAGCCATATGAGGCACTTGCTCATCTCTGGCTGAAATCTGTTATGAATGTGTGAGGTCACAATGTAGGAAAATGTGAATACAGCAATAGCAGCCGCAAGGGGTTTTTATGATCTACAGATTTTCCCCACATGTTATCTATACTCCCATTGTCATAACATTAGTCATTACATGGCCCCGACGACTATGCCCCACAGACTTACTCAGATATGATGTTTAAGTCCGTGATTCACAAACATCTGCAGAATGATTTACTCTAGCAAGTTACTAGACAGGACCCCTGGTTTAGTCTTTGAAGCTGCACAAGGACAAACAGTATTATATTACAAAACTAATCATCTGCCTGGTATTTTGTGTGTGCAGGAAACAAAAAAACTATCAAGCAAGGAGGATGTTTTAAAGCATACCTCATATGGGTGATGATGTAAGCATTTCCATTAAATAATGGCTTGTCATAGTAAACTTACCATTAATGACACCATTGTACTCCTTAATTTTATCTCTACTTCCGGATACTAGGTTGATATTGCAATGTCTAGATTTGTCATTGTATGTCATTATTATCTCTGTGAAGCCAAATAAAGTACCTATAAAAATCAGGTAGTCACCTTCAACTGGAATTTATAATATTTTATTGTACGAGTTTAGTTTAAATATAGCATTTTTGTTGGTCCCTAAACTTAGTATTTGTCTCATCTTCCTATAAAACATGAGGTCCCCATGAAGAAGTGTTAGCGAAACAGGAATTAGGCGCACATCAGCAGGGAGTACTGACTTAGTTTCATTAGACAATGTTCATGATTTTTTCTATACATTCGTATGATGTATATGTGCCAAAAGTTAATGACCCATAGTAATGGGTGATGACGGATATGCACCTCCATTATGTACTGAGCACTTTAAAACTTTATAGCAGCAAACATAGAGCTTGTTTATTCAAATGATCATCCTACATTATAGTTATTTTTACTATTTTATATGACAGAAAGTTTCATTATTATTATTTACATTGGATCTATTGAAATATACATTACATTGATCACTTATAGAACGCTATTATTGTTACCATATGCTACTAATATATCTGATATTGAACTCAAACCTTATCATGTACTGTATTTGCCCAGTTGTCTTCATTTTAGTATGATCCTCTACTTTTATTGACTTTTAACCCCTTCGTGACCTGAGAATTTTTCATTTTTTGCTCCCCTGCTTCCAAGAGCCATAACTTTTTTAGTTTTCCGTCACTATAGACATATGACGACATGTTTTTTTGCGGGACGAGTTGTACTTTCATATGCAATCATTTATTTTACCATATAGTGTACAGGGAAATTGCAAAAAAATTCTAAATGCAGTGAAATTGCAAAAAACGTGCAATGACAAGTTTGTTTTTTGGGTATTTTAGTCGCGATGTTCACTATATGGTAAAACCGACATGACGTGGTGATGCCTCGCTTCGGTATGAGTTCGTAGACACCCAACATGTATACCTTTACTGGTATCTAGGTGGTGAAAAAAAATTCAGAAGTTTGAAGAAAAAAAACAAATCAGACTTTTTGCGCCATGTTCTGCGACCCGTAGTGTTCTCATTTTTCGGGATCTGGGGTGGGGTGATGGCTTATTTTTTGCGTCTTGAGCTAACGTTTCTAATAATAACATTTTTGGGGGGATCCGCAGTTTTGATCGCCCGTTATTGCATTTTATAGCAATAACGTGGCGACCAAAAAAACGGAATTTTGGACCATTTTGTCTGTTACGGAGTTTATGGCTCTCATTAATGGATTTAATACGATGATAGATCGGGCGATTCTGAACGCAGCGATACCAAACGTGTATTTTTTTTTTTTTATACTTTTATTGTGATTGGGGGAAAAGGGGGGTGATTTGAACTTTTATATTATTTTTCTTTTTTACAGGTTTTTAAAAACTATTTTTTCATTCATTCTTATTTTTACACTGCCTCTTTAAGAGGCACCTTGCTGCACAGTCCGATCGCTTCTGTAGCTCATCTGTATCTCCCAGAATCGCGGACCTATTGTGGTTGGCAGCGCCTGCCAAAGACAACAGGAAACTGCTCAGTGACAGCATCCGGGGTCTAGCCAGGACCCCGGGCTGTCACGTGAGCGCCGGAGATCCCGCAATACTATCGCGGGATCTCCGGAGCAGGCGGGGAACAGTGCATTCCCTGCCGCAGCCGCCTTGGATCCCGCTGTCAGTGATTGACAGCGGGATCCAAGGTGTTAACAGCGCCGATCGGATCCGTGTTACCCTGACATCTCAGCTGATGAGAAATATATTTAATGAACTATTAAAAAAAATTAGACGTGGGCTTCGGCATATTTTTGTATGCCAGCCAGGTACAACAGGCAGGTATAGGCTACCCCCAACCCCCAGCTGCCTATTTGTACCTGGCTGGAAACAAAAATATAGGGAAGGCTTTTTTTTTATTATTTCATGAATTTCACAGACAAAACATTTTTTTTTAAATAAAACAAACAAAATTTTGAGACTCCATCTTTATTATAAACAAAATCCTCCGTCAAACGTAGTCCTCATGGATAGCAAAGGAATGTCAGCTCTGCTACATCGCTCTGCATAGACAAGCGTCTATGCAGAGCGAGAAGCAGGCTGATCTAGACAGTGAGAGTCAGAGTTCACTCGAGTTCATGGCTCGGGCCATAAACGCGGGTGAAGCCTGACGTCACAGCATAAACACTGCCGGAAAAAGCTGAAGACTGCCGAGTGCAGTGAATACCGCCAGAAGTTAATGAGGAGCCACGGAAACAGAAGCGGCCACGATAGCGAGACGGGAGGACTTGTCGCTGGACAGGTAAGTATAATCATAATGTTTATTATTAATTTTATACTTTATTTTACAGGCCCTGGACCGTGAAAGGACCCAAACTGTAACACGGATTTCCCAAGGAAACCCATGTTCGGGACCTTGTGACCCGATACTATGTGTTCGGAACGGGTCCAGAATTTTACAGTTCGGGTTTGTCCATTCCTAGATGCAGTGTTTGATGAAATCTCCCTAAATATAGTGCTATACTTTTGTTGGGCATTGAACCTGTGTTTGCCAACTCTGTTGTATTCCCATGCAGAGTTTTTTTTTTTTTGACTGAATATCCAACATAATACACAGAACAGATTACTCTTATACACACCACTTTGGGCAGGGGGTCCAGTTATGCACGTTCTGCAGTTCTGATCATTAGTTGTGTGATTATGAGAGTGAATACTTTATAATTTTAGGTACCAAGTATAACACATGTTGTCCCCTTTGTTCATATTTTTATATTGATATCAAGAAGACTTTTCAATTCATCAGTACAAGGTACAGGGACTTTTTTGAACACTACAGACCCTTTTTTAGGCTATTATACTATCTCTTGAAGTTTAATTTGAATACTGCGGCAGTTAATTTCCCCTTTTAGATTGGGTATGTCATGTTATGCACTTTGTAGTTTAACAGCATCTGGGGAGCCACAGGATCGAAATCACTATTCTAATGCACCTGTACTGTAGTGAAAGAACATGCACATTCTTCATTTTGAAATGAATGCTACTAAGCATAGATGCAAGGAAATGTGACAATCCAAAATGTGATCACGAACAAATTAGAAAACCAGAGAAATGCTCAAAATTTAAGATTTTCAAATATAAATATATCAAATATATCTTGGCATAGTGAAAACACAAATTCATTCATAGCAATTCTATTGTCTTTAATTTTCTCACCAGGAGGGCAGAGATTAGTAGTTAAAGCACAGCATCTGCAGTTTGGGGTTCTGATCTGGCACAAATCCCAAGTCATATTAAAAGGCTAGTTATTAAGTCAATTATAACTTTTAAGATTGCTACCTTTATTAGGGGCCTTTCACACTTGCGGTTTTTTCCTGATTTAAAAAAATCAGGAAAAAACCCGATTCTAATGGCCGCTTTACACATCCCGATATCGTCGTCCAACTTGGATAAAAAGTGACGTGGTTCATGCGTTGGCGCCGATATCGTTCGTGTGTTGTGTGGTGTAAATGACCAATTCGATGCAAGAACGATGCCAAAACGATATCGGGGAAGAATTGTGCAGGCTCTCCAACTGCCCGATATTGGATGGACGATCTGGCAGGATCGTGCTGTGTGACGGCCCAACAACGATTTGGAGCACAACTTCCCCTATTCTCTCCCATGATAAATGGTCCTTCCCTGGGTCGCTCGTACGAGGGGGCGTAGACATCGCAGTTGTGTTGCCTGCCGATATCTCCCTGTGTGACATCCCCTATTGAATTTCTGCCAGAAATGTGCGCGCTCCGTGCCGTTGTATACAATATCAAAACGATGTTGGGACGTGTAAAGCAGCCATTACAGTATTTTGCCCATTTCCTTTAATTTTGTCAGGTAGAATCTTGTTGCTTCAGGTTTTCTTCTGAAATCATTAAAGAGAATGGGCAAAAAAAATGAATCCTGTAAGAATGAGGTTTTTTCCTGATCTTCCAAATCAGGAAAAAACCGCAAGTGTGAAAGGCCCCTTAGGTGGTATTAGGGTTTGTCTACTTCCTCACTGAAGTGACAATTTACATATGTAATTTCCCAGAGGAGCATTGCGACTAAGTCTCCTCACTGCTGGTTGGCAGAATACGCTCCACAAGGAGAATAGCTGTTCCCCCAGACCTTGTCTTAGCCTCTAATACAGTCAGATCAGAATTCCCACACATTGCACTGATGAGGGGCAATCACCCTGAAATACAGCGTTTGCAGTTTGGGGTTCTGATTGGGCAAAAGTCCTAAGTCAAAGGCTTGTTAAAGAGTCGATTATGACTTTGAGGATTGCTACCTTTATTAGGTGGCATTAAAGTTTGTCTACTTCCTCACTGAAGTGACAATTTACATAGTTAATACATTGACAGATTAGATTTTTACACTAACTTTGAATGTTCCTAAGGCGGCCGTCACACGCTACAATATCGTGAGCGATATCGTTAGCGATCACGTGCACGCGCGATCGCTAATGATATCGCTCACATCGCTGGTGAGCTGTCACACAGACAGACTCACCAGCGATGTGGAGCAGCGAGATCGCTGGTAACTATGGTACACATCGGGTTACTAGGCGCCGCGCGGCGCTTAGTAACCCGACGTTTACCATAGATACCATCTCCCAGCATAGGCTCTGCCGCTGGGAGATCGTTCATCGTGGTGTCACACACCACGATGAAGCAGATTGAACAAGCGATGATCGCTTGATATGAGCTCCGGCTCTCATATCTGCGATGTCACGATCAAGCGATTTTACATTGTAAAATCGCTTGATCGCACGCAGCGATGTACAAACGATATCGCCTAAGCGATCAAAAAGCAGATCGCTTAAATGATATCGTTAACAATATTGAACCGTGTGACGGCCGCCTAAAAAGCAGATATTTCTCATCATCATAAAAGTATTATTACTAGTTAAGATATACTACATTCCATTTAGATTGAAGGGAGTCTTTTACCAGGTTTTTGCTACATTATCTAAAGCAACTTATTGTAGAAAAAGAGAAACTGATTCCAACGATGTATCATTACACTGGGTGCAACTTTTGAAAGTGCATTGAGCTGTACGTTGGATTGCTGCTAAAGGAAAAAAAAACTCTTCACATTTTTTTTCCTTAGCGAGTGTGAATGTAAGTGCAAACGGAAGTATATGACTTATAATTCAGTGACTTTGGATTCAGGGAATTTAGATAGAAGGAATTACAGAATTGCTGTTTGAATTTTATTAATACTTTACATTTCTTTTCACTTAGTTCTGTCTGGTGCAATCCCCATTAGGAAAAGAGCTCCATTATTGACAATGCGATCCAGTGAACATCTTGCCACAGGTATGCAATCCTTGAACAGCCGGTCGAGGATGCATACTGCTGTGCGAGATGTGAGCACATTGTTCATTTGGAAGCCCAGGTACTGAATCTAAATGAGCACCTGGCAAAAACCACTGAGATCCATAGACAATATGGTAAGGAGTCTCTTGCTTACTGGGATAGAGGTGGGGAGAATGGTAGTATGGAGCTGCAGTGAAGCAGCTAGCTGGGTGACAGAAGGCAAGGTAGAGGGAAGAGTGCCAGGGAAACTAGTCCTAATCTGGCATACCCCACAATGAGTTTGCTAAATTGGCAGATGAGGGGGGTGTCAGTACAGGGGTAGAACTGCTGCAGCAAGGCATGTCCTCTGAAAGCCAGAGGAGTGTCTGCTCCAGTAATGGGGGGAAGTAGGAGAGCAGGGCAGCCCAGACAGGTGCTGGTAGTGGGGGACTCAATTATTAGGGGAACAGAGAGGGCAATGTCAAAAAGACAGGGATCGTTGAACAGTGTGCTGCCTACCTGGCGCTCAAGTCTGGCACATCACTCATCGGGTTGACAGATTACTGGGAGGGGCTGGTGAGGACCTAGCAGTCATGGTACACATTTCCACAAAATGAGAAAGTTAAAAGGTAGGCTGAAGGTCCTTAAAGATAATTTCAGGGAATTAGGCTGCAAGCTTAAAGCAAGGACTTCCAAGGAGGTATTCTCTGAAATACTGCTTGTATGCGTGCTACGCCAGAGATGCAATGGGAGATTAGAGAAAAAATAAGTGGTTTAAGGATTGGTGTAGGAGGATGGGGTTTGGGTTCCTGGAGAACTGGGCCAACTCCTCTCTTGGCTACAGGTTCTATTAAAAAAAACATAAAAAATCCAAAGAAAAAACAGTGGAAGGGGTTCCAGGCACCACATCAGGGAGTAGCAGCTGACACTGCACGTTGCTAGGGGTGCGGCAGCCACACCGGGCCAGAAACCACAGCGGTGCACCCTCACACAAAAAATTGTGATGTAAAACCATACACGGTAGGAGGAACAGAGGGGCACTCTCCGGTCAGTTTCTTCAGGCATATTTATTAGACACACGGTGCAGAAATTATTCAAAGGTGCATCAGGGGCGGGAAGGGGAGCTGGAGACACAGGACGACAGTGCCGTTTCACACTCACAGGTGCTTCTACGGGTCCCATGGTGGGGAGGGGAGCTGGAGACACAGGATGACAGTGCCGTTTCGCACTCACAGGTGCTTCTACGGGTCCCATGGTGGGGAGGGGAGCTGGAGACACAGGATGACAGTGCCGTTTCGTACTCACAGGTGCTTCTACGGGTCCTCGGACCCGTAAAAGCACCTGTGAGGGCGAAACAGTGCTGTCGTCCTGTGTCTCCAGCTCCCCTCCCCGCCCGTGATGCATCTTTGAATAATTTCTGCACTGTGTGTCTAATAAACATGCCTGAAGAAACTGACCGGTGAGTGCCTCACTGTTCCTCCTACCGTGTATGGCTACAGGTTCTATACTAGGGATGGGCTGCACCTTAAAGGGAACCTGTCACCAGATTTTTGCCATCCTATCTGAGAGCAGCATAATGTAGAAATAGATACGGTTATCTGCCGCGACACTACTATTATATGATAAATGAAAATTAATGAGTGGCACTAGAAACATGAGGATCAATGAATGTGTGAATTGCAGAAACTGCCCTAAGGTAAATATGATAAAATGGAGATCTTAGTTCCAGTAGTGGCCACTAAAGGGTAAGCTTGGCATCCACTTACAAGGAGCTCTCCACTGCCAAGTCCTAACACTATGCCCTGGTGAGTTGTGAATGTGAATGGGTTTATATGCCAAAGGTTTAATTGGAAACAATGAATAGGTGTGTGCAGGGCTCTTACAATAAGAGTCCATGTGTGGACACCAAACTAAGGAAAGGGAGAAGGGGAAATAATATAGTGGGAGCTCAGTCAAAAATAAGCAATATATAAACCGGATTATGACGGCATCACCACTTTAAGTGTAGGTGCAGGCAGAAAATAATATACTTACAGTTACGGTGGCATATAAACCCATTCACATTCACAACTCACCAGGGCATAGTGTTAGGACTTGGCAGTGGAGAGCTCCTTGTAAGTGGATGCCAAGCTTACCCTTTAGTGGCCACTACTGGAACTAAGATCTCCATTTTATCATATTTACCTTAGGGCAGTTTCTGCAATTCACACATTCATTGATCCTCATGTTTCTAGTGCCACTCATTAATTTTCATTTATCATATAATAGTAGTGTCGCGGCAGATAAACGTAACTGTAAGTATATTATTTTCTGCCTGCACCTACACTTAAAGTGGTGATGCAGGTTCTATGCTTCTCTTTATACAGAGAAAACGAATATTGACCCAGAGAAGACTCCCTGGTTAAGCAAGATCAAATTGCCATCTGTCTCCCAGGATGACTTACAAATTCTAAACAACCCAATTACAACTGGAGAAATTGAAGAGGCTATTAAAAATTTAAATCCGAGTAAGGCACCAGGGCCAGATGGTTATAATGGTGCCTTTTTCAAAGCCATAAGAGAACAGATCTCTCCGGTTCTCTGCGATCTATACAATGAGATACTACGGGGATCACCTATCCCTGATAGAATGAACTTGGCCTACATTAAATTGATACCTAAATCGGGCAAGATCCCCACTGATCCAGCTAGCTACAGACCGATTTCATTAATAAATCAAGATCTGAAATTATCTAAAATATTGGCTGATAGATTGGCAATGGTCTTGCCCAAAATAATATCTACACACCAGGCGGGATTCATCAAGGGAAGATCGACGACCACAAACATCCGAAAAGCAATGCTTTTGATGGATATTTTGGGGAAAAAAGCCAAACTAGGGGGAGGTAACCCAGCCATGATCACCTTGGACGCTGAAAAAGCATTTGATAATGTCAGGTGGTCATGGCTGGGTAGGGTCTTAGATACTATAGGTCTGACGGGACCCTTTCGGCAATATATACAGACTCTCTATAGTAATCCTAGAGCTTGCGTGAGCATACCAGGCTTCTTGTCCGACTCCTTTACCCTCCAGAAAGGGACTAGACAGGGTTGCCCATTGTCCCCCCTACTCTTTAATTTAGCTATAGAGCCTCTGGCACTATATTTGGAGGACTGTAATTCCTACGCAGGTTTTAAAGTGGGAACCAAAGAGATAAAACTCTCATTATTCGCGGATGACATCATCTTATATGTTCAAAATCCAGAACAAGACCTTCCAAATATCCTGACAGACATAGAGATGATAGGCAAACAGTCTGGATTTTCCCTAAATAAAAGTAAATGCGAAATTTTGTTTATAAATCCTGGGAATGGAATTCAGGGACAAAAAAATCTTTGTGGCCTACCAATAATGAAAGATAGTATTAAGTATTTGGGTATACATCTAGCCAGATCACCTGGATTGACATATAAACTTAATTTTCTACCGATCATTCAGCGGATAGAGCAAGAATTAACAGGCTGGGTGAAATTGCCACTCTCTCTGTTGGGACGCTGCCACTTATTGAAAATGGTTAGCTTTGCAAGATTACTCTACCCTCTTCAAACTATCCCCATGCTGTTGAGACATATTGACATAAAGAGACTGAATAGGGCTTTTTCTAAGTTCTTATGGGGAGGAAGGAGACCCCGTCTAGCATACGCAACCTTGATCCAATCCAAACAGGAGGGAGGACTACAGCTCCCAGATGTTAGGGGATACAATTTAGCGTGTATACTACGTAATGTCCTTGATTGGCTCAGAAACACTAACAAATTCTCAGATGTAATTTTGGAGGGGAGTGGGCCAAACCCTGGGATCTCGCAGCCTTACTGCACTCGCCATTGACTTGTCTGCCCCCCACTTTGAAAAATACGGTGATCTATAAAGATACTATAATTACATGGAAGGAGGTTAGGAAAAAACTTAAATTAGCATGGAGGGTTTCGAAATTACTTAAACCATGGAGATGCCCGTCATTCCCTTTGGGACGGGAAAACTCTTTATTCCAAACATGGAAAGATAAGGGAATTAATACGTTGGGAGACCTTATGAATCTGGAAGAAAAGAGGTGGATGACCGAGTCAGAGGTCTTAACTACCTATAATCTACCCCAGTTCCATGCTATACAATATCGACAATTGAAATTTTATCTACTATCACACTTGCGAGACATCTCTGGGGAGGTTGAGAATTCTCTGTGGTCTGAACTGATATCCATAAATAATGCTGAGGTATCCATTACTTCGTTGTACATCAAATTAAAACAGGTTCTGAGACCACAAAGAAGGAGAGGGTCTTTTAACAAATGGCGTAAACATTACACAGACCCGGAACTTCCGCAGAAGATCCTTGAAGGGTGGGATATGGTAAGACGACATATTATTAATGAGAGATGGAAAGATTCACAATTTAGGATCATGCACGGAACCATTCAGGGCTTCAATATACCTCCATCTAAAGCCAATCAAGAGAGATGGGTCCATTGCCCAAAGTGTAAGACACACATGACTGATCTGGAACACGGACTGTGGTCCTGCTCAGAGTCCCAGAAATATTGGAGAGCAGTTAATGCATGGGCTAGAAAGATCTGTGGAGACACAGGAGAGTTGGATCCAATACGTTGGCTTTTCCACTATCACCCACTTTCCAATGATAGAGGACAACCCTGTGTACTATGGCATTACATTGCTCTAGTAGCAAAGAGACTCTTGCTACAATACTGGCTCAATGATAGACCCCCTGATTTGTCTCAGGTAAAAATGACACTACGCCACACATTGACACTCGAATCTCTAGATACGCTCCGCTATCCAAGCAAGTTAGCCAAAAAATTCTTTACCAAATGGAGACGTTTTATTGAAAGTGAATTCACAGATGTGGAAATACAAAACTTCATGTTACCCTTTCGAGCATCAACATGGTATGCATTAGAAGAGCTAGGAGGCACATTAGGCAGGTTGGGGTGTCAGATATAGGAGATGCAATAACTTTTGATACACTTCTAACAATAAATTACAGTTTTCAATACCCATACTGATTCTTGTTAAATCTTGAAGATAATTTATTCTTGAGTTGGGGATGGGAGGGATTTAGGGGATGCATATTGTAAAAGTTGAACGTTTATACGTGTAATGTCTTGCTTGAACAGTTTCCTTGTATGGACAAATTAATTTTATGGTATGATTATTGATTTTTGTACAACTGTTTATTTGATCAAAACCCAATAAAAATGATGGTTCAAAAAAAAAAACATCAAGTCCAAGCCTCCTTTCTTCAAATATCTCCCATTAGTTAGGACAACCCTATACACAAGATATTTAACCTGTCACCCTAAATCATGAGGTGTGAAGGACTTTCATCTAATATGTCTTATAAAATTGCATTTGGTCTGTTCTTTTTGTTATTCTAACCTAAAATCACATTCTGACATCAAACTGCCTTTCATATCCCAGTTGTTAAAGCTCATTATTGTTCCAATGTTTTCTGACAACACACTTAGATGTTGAAATACATTGATATAAAGGCCATAGTGCAAGATTTGGAGTGGCTTATTATTGTTATTATAATACTTTCATCCATGAAACGAAATTGGAGGAAAAAATGGGAACATAATGATGTTACCAGATGATCAAATTACTAAAATAAGCAAGTTTACTTTAGTGAAAAACAATAAGAAATCCCCACAATTATGAAAATGGTCTATGATACTGAATGGTGGCAGGTGCTCTGGACAGATGAGTAAAAATTTGATGGCGGATGTTCTTTGCATGTTTGGAGCTGCTTTTCAGAAAAATGAGTGTGGGGTTTGATTAGGAATTACAGTATTCTCAATTCTGAGAAACACATATAGATACTTATCCATCATGGAATGTCTTCAACGAGATGTCTGGCTCCAAATTTATACTGTAGCAGGACAATGAAGCCAAACATACAACCAATGTCATGAAGAACTTTCTTCAGTGTAATGAAGAACAGTGTGTCCTGGTAGTGATGATATGGCTCTCACAGAAACTTGATCTCAACATCATTGAGTCTCTGTAGAATTACATACAAAGACTGAAAGATATGCGCAAGACAAAATCCATTATAGATCTCTGGTTAGTTTTCCAAGATGTTTGGAACAAACTCCCTTCAAAAATGTTGTAAAAGTGTACCTATAAGAATTGATGCTTTCGTAAAGTTTTGAAGGCAAAGAGTAGCTACATCAAATATTGATTTTAGATTTCTCTTTTATTCACTCAAACAAAACATTTTGCACAGAACTAAATATATTTAAAAAAATTGTGGAATTATGAGAATTGGCAGGATTGATATTGATGTAAATGATATACAAATGATGAGAAAAAGGAAACACTTTTTTAAAATTTCTTCATTTAATCAGTATCTAGTATGAGAGTCACAAGCAGAAATAGACTTAAATGCCTGGTATGCTGCTATATTGAGATTATAAATAGTTGTCTAAGCCTGTGTGCCAACCCTGCAGATTTCCTGTGTTATTTTTCTGAGATTTTGCTGCATTTTTTTTCGGTGTATTTTTGACAATTCCACAGTACAGCACCTTCCCTGCAAAGTCTATGTGAAATTATAAGTGTTGTGCCCATTAGGTGGATTCTCCCACAGTGGTAATGGCGCGCATTTTCCCACAGACAAATCTGCAGCATGTCAATTCTTTCAGCATATTTTGATGTGATTTTCACCCATACAGCTCAATGTTAGCTCCTAAATAAACAGCAGATACGTAGCACTGTTCACACAGTATTTGCTGTGTATTTAGTGCAGATTCTACACATATTTTGCCATGGGACGCTGCTCTATTTTTGGTCACCAGCCCAGGTACAGCAGGCAGGTATGGGTTGCCACCAACCCCCAGCTGCCTAGTTTCACCTGGCTGGTACTAAAAAAATACAGGAGAGACATTTTTTAACTTATTCATTGAAATACTTAAAAAAAAAATGGATGTGGGGCTTTGCCATATTTTTGGTTACCAGTCAGGTAAAACTAGGTGCCACGGGTTAGAATCCTCAGCGTGGGGAGGCTCAAGTGTTCTGGGCCCCCCACATTGCGAATTGCAGCTCACAGCTATACAGAAAATGGAGCATTCTTAGAGGCTAAAATTTGTGGAGCTGTAGGTTGACTCTTCCAGCTGCCCTGTAAGGTTGGTAGAATGGGTAATAAGGGGCTTAATGCCAGCTATGTATCTCTAGCTGGCACTAAGCCAGAGTTTCATAATGTTGGACCCTGTCATTATGTAACTCTAAATAAATATTAAATAATACACCACCACACTTTGAAAAATAATTTATTTGTAAATCAACACAATCACAAACCTTTTTCCCATTTTTCTTACAATGTCTGATCACAGTGGGACTTGAAACTAAGTTTCGTCACCCGCTGTGAGCGGGGCAACATCAGAATCTGTTTCATTTGAGGTCAGCTAGAACGACGCAACTGAGTTATGACCTCAGGTGAACTTTCCTGTGTTACTCCGCTTACAGTGGGACCTGAAACTTACTAGATCATCTGATGTCAGAGCTCACCCACATTGCTCTAACTGACCTTAGATGAATAAGACTGAAACATCATTCCGCTCACAGAGGTAGCTGAAACTCAGTCAGTTTCGAGTCCTGTCGTGATCAAACGTCGCAGAGGATTATCGCTGAGGTTTTTCTGGGGAGTATTAAAGATAGGAAAAAGGTTTGTGATTATTTTTCAAATAAATGATTTTCTCTGTATGGTGTAGTACTTACTATTTACTTAGAGGTTCATAATGGCCGGATTTAACATTGGCCCAACATTATGAACTTTGGGCTTAGTGCCAGCTGGCAATACATAGCTGGCATTAACCCCTTATTACCCAGTTTGCAGATGGAAGTGTCGATACAGCTCCAGAAAATGGCACTTCTATGAATGTACCATTTTATTGGGTGGCCGAGGGCTGCAATTCATAGCGTGAGGTGCCCAAAACACTTAGGACTCCCAACACTGAGGATTCCAGCCCCCAGCTGCCTAGTTTTCCCTGGCTGGCAACCAAAAATATGGTGAAGCCCCATGTCAAGAAATAATTTTAAAAAAGTGCTCTCCTATATTTTTGTTTATCAGCAAGATAAAATTAGGCAGCTGGGTGTGAGTGTCAGCCTGTACCTGCCTGCTGTACCTGTGCTGATGACCAGAAACACAGCAAAGCACCACATGACATTATGACATTTTGAAACCCTTTCATTTCAGCCTTTAACCTAGCTTTATTCACAGTCAGAACACTGGACAATTGCTAAAAAAAAAAAAAACCTGCAGCAAAATTGGCATGAAAAAATGGGGCAAAAGACCAACAACTTATCTGTGTGGATCTTTGAAACATGGAGCGGCATTTTGAGATAAAAAATTTGCAGCACACATTCTACATTGGCACATAGCCTTAGGGTGTTCTTTCTTGCTGACTGCACTTGGGCACCCAAATAATCAGAATCCACTGCTGGTAGCTGCCTTTGCAATTCCAACAAATAGCATCCTAGAAGTGCTCAATGGGAGACAAGTCAAGAGATGATGCAAGCCATGGTAGCACAGTTAGATAATTTAGGTTGCTCACAGTAGCACCAGCAACATGTGGGGTATATTGTTGCAGAGCAATATGGTAGGCTGGATTGGTGGTCTATCCTCTTCAGCACTGAGTCCCACTTTCATCTTGATAGCCGGAGACTAGTATGATGACCTTCTGAACAAATCCATGAAGAGACCTTAACGATGGAATAAGAAAGTGTCTCATGTCTATTGAACCTTTGATTTCAATTTTCCCTTTTAGTGTTGCAATTACAACCCCAAATTTAAAAAGGTTGAAATGTTGTGTAAAAAAAAGAGAAAAGTGGAATGAAATGATTTTAAAATCTCTTCTAGCCATATTTTTTTCATAACAGAATATCTATTACAGATCAGAAGATGAAAGATAGACATTTTTCCTTTTCATTTGAAAAAAATAACTCATTTAGAAATTAGTGGCAGAAATGCATCTCAAAATAGTTGGAACAGTCATATCCACCATTATGCAGAGTCTCATCTTCTTTTCACAACAGTCTAAATGTCTTAGAAATGAGGAGACCAATTGTTGTGGGAGAGGAAGGTCATATTCTTGTCTGATGTAGGATTCTACCTGCTTAACAGTCTTGGGTCTTTTTTGCTAGATTTTTAATTTCATAATCCACCAAATATTTTTTATGGCTGAAAAGTCTTGAATGCAGAGGGCTAATTCAACACCCAAACTCTTCTGAGATGGCATGCTGTTGTGACAGATGTAGTATATAGTTTAGCTGAAATATGGAAGGCCTACCCTGAAATAGACATTGTCTGGATGGAAACATATGTTGTTCTAAAGTGTCTATATAATGCTCCGCAATAGTAGTGCTTTACAATATAGCTAAATCTATCCATGCTATCAGCACTAAAACAACCCCATACAGTACCTACAGAGATGCTGGCTTAAGAACAGTGAGCTGATAAAAAGCTTGATGGCCTCTCTCTTGAGTCAGTAGTACACTGTGTTTATGGTTTCCATAAAGAAATTCAGATTTGAATTCATCAGACCATAGAACAGTTTTCCAATTTTACCTCAGTACATTTTAATTGGACTATGTTGCTATATGGCTTTTCTTTGCATAATAGACCTTTAACTCTTTTCTAGCTTTTGTAGATTGCATGGCAAACTGTGTTCACAAACAGTGATGTTTAGAGGTATTCTGGAGCCCATGCAGTGATTTGCATGACTGAATAATGCCTGTTTTCAATGTAGTGCCACCTGAAGGCACATACATCAGGAGCATCCAATATTTACCATCTGCCTTATCCCACGGGCAAATACATTTTTCCAGGATCTATATGAATCTTCTGATGATATTACATACTGTCAACAATGGGAATAGTCTCTGCAATTTTACATTCAGGAAATTTATTCTGAAATTGTTCCACTATTTTTAGATGCAGTTCTCAGATTGGTGAGTCTCTGACCATCTTTGCTTTTGGGAGACTCTGCCTGCTCTTTTTATAGTCATGTGTCTTAGCAGAAAATTCACCCTCCAGCTGTTTTTAATTATAACCACTTGCTGTTCTAGCTTTGTTGCAACTTTTTTTAGATGTGTGCCGTCATCAATTTATAAGTGAAATGGAAAAATGTCTAACTTTAAACTTCTGACCTGTGTTCACTGTTCTGATGTAAATAACTTATGGCTGTAACGGCTATTCAAATAATCTTCAAGCATTATTGTTTTCTTTATGTATTACACAGCGTGTCAACATTCATTTAATCGAGGTTGTACGATGTTGAGGAGTGTATAAAGTGTGTATATATATCTATAGATCTAGTTTAAATAGCAGAAAAATAGACAGTGGCACTCACCATGATGATCTTTATCACTTTATTGCGGTATCCAAGAACACATTCCGGAAAAACAAACGGTGGGGGAGGGAGGTGCGGGAGCGAGGACGACGGCAACCGTTTCGCAGCTCAGTGGCCGCTTCTACGGGTCCTGACATCATGTTAGGACCCGTAGAAGCGGCCACTGAGCTGCAAAACAGTTGCCGTCGTCCTCGCTCCCGCACCTCCCTCCCCCACCGTTTGTTTTTCCGGAATGTGTTCTTGGATACTGCAATAAAGTGATAAAGATCATCATGGTGAGTGCCACTGTCTATTTTTCTGCTATTTAAACTTGGTCACTTACATATAGTGTGCACCTCCATTCGATCTATACCTTCGGTCAGAGACGATCGCTCTGGATCTCACCGGTTGCACACCACGGATAGTGCCCAGTTTTCCTTTTCTTTTCTGAGACTATATCTATAGATCTGTACACACAAACAAGCACACTATAGACACTTTTTGGGGGGCTTCTCTGATTGGTGGCACTTCACATGCCTAATCTCCTGTTAGTTCACGATCACACGTTCAGTATGTGTAGCCAAATCCATGAGTGGGTGATAAATCCAGAAGTGGTAATGTTTTTATATTATACTTTTCCTCTGATTGTCCCACTGTAGGTTTTGGCTACAAATACTGAGGAACAACACTCACCAACACTTGCCAAAATACTGAACATGTGATTGTGGTATTATAGACAGGCCCGTGGGAGAGGTATTTTGATCTAGTCTGCTGCCTAACAGTTGGAGGCAATTATGATCTTCACTTTCTCTAATCTTTCCTGTTGCAGTGGAAACCTGTCAATCACAGCTGGAGCTCCCACAAAGATACATTCAAGCAAAGTTCTCTAGAACGTCCTATTCATGTTCAATGGACACAGAATATAATAGTACATCCAATTGCAGATTGGAGTAAAGAAAAAGTGACCTGCTAATTTTTGTATATAAAATGATGTTTTTTACTTTCAATTTTTATTTTCCAACTATGTAAAATTAGTTTTGAGTAAGTAACCACTTTTTCCAATGCAAAACAAGTATACTGAGCAATGAGCTTTCTATTGTGTCTTATTGTGTACTAATACAGTATGAGACTAATCGTTATTTTACCTTTTTGTTACTTTGTCCATTGTATATCACTCCAAGCTATGTTGGCAATAAATAAATATTAATATTACAAAATAATTGAGTAGTTAAAAAAAAAAAAAAAAGCAGAAAAGAAAATCAAGATACATTCTTACCTTCCTGGTATCCCCTTAATGGTAAAGAAATGGAGAGTAGTAAAAGAGGAGCAGTACGATTGCATCAGGTAGTTACATATGGAGTACATCTTTTCCTACATATTGTAATCCATTATCACCTTCACTTCCACACTCCAAGCAAAAGAAGGGACACGCTAATTTGCCTATATAATATATATATATATATATATACAACTATATAATATATATATTATATAATATATATATATATATATATATGTACATTATACAAACACACATTATTTATATAATATATATATATATATATTAATAATAATATAACACACAACACACACACACACACAGTGTATTTGTCAGACTATAAAGACGCACCGGACCATAAGACACACCCCAAATTTACAGGAGGAATATGGGGCAAAAATAATTTTTAATGTTAAAATAAGGGTCCATCTTGTAGTCCGTCTTATGATCCACATGTAGCTTACCGGAGGGGAATGGTGGCAGTGGAGCAGGGTCACAGGTAGCAAGGTTAGCTGCTACAGAAAGCCAGTGGCAGCACGAGTACTGCGATGCGGTGGGTGTCTTGGCAGCACAAGGTAGGCACCATTAATCTCCTGGTGATGGACACAAAGGACTTCAGGTAAGTAGTGCCAGAGGCAATACATACACAGATTAAGATCAGGGAGAGCAGAGATCTCATTATGTTCATGCGCTGCCTCTGACTTTAATAGACTTCAGGAAAATGAAGTCAGCGCATGCACAGATTGAGATCTTGGCTTTGCGAAATCTCAATCTGCGCATGCGCCACTCTCCTGAAGTCCTTTGTGACCATCACCAGAAGATCAGAGGTGCCTACCATCCATCACATGGACACCTCCTCCTTCCTTATTCAAATGGTTTTTATTAAAATTTTAAGTCTTTATAAGGTTTAATGTAATTGCAATTTGGTTTCAATTATGTTACATAAGCTGGTATAACACATATAATACAGACAAATATCAAAATAGGTAAACATGCAGATAAATAGCATATTGCAAAACTGAGGAGTGTTGCATACATTTAGATAGATAGCAAATTGCAAAAC
The DNA here is from genome assembly GCA_033576535.1 of Allobates femoralis. Taxonomy (NCBI): domain Eukaryota; kingdom Metazoa; phylum Chordata; class Amphibia; order Anura; family Aromobatidae; genus Allobates; species Allobates femoralis. Next base: position 411,506,574 of record JARQOC010000004.1, on the reverse strand, counting down.
TTTGACATATTGTATACATGCAAAAAATAGCAAATTGCAAAATTTAGATGCATTCTTTCAAAAAATTAATAAATAAAAATACTCCTTCCAGCATCACCCCACTTGTGCTGCCGTTGACTTCATGCAGCAGCAACCCTGTCCCTGTGACCCTGTTCCACTAATGCCCACCCCTCTCCTGGTAAGATATATATGGAATAAAAGACGCATCCCTACTGACATCGAGGAAAAAGTGCATCTAATAGTCCAAAAATATGGTATGTATGTGCTACAATGAATGAGAGAGAAGCACTGATATGTAGGAATATGTATAACTCTAAAGAAATAATCCAAAACTCAGACTAAGTATTCAATGTGTCTTACACTTTAATGGCAGACTCTGGCTTTGTGGTGCTCAATGCCCGGTAATAACAGTTATAACAATAATATGCTCAACATTATTTGGCGGCCTCAACCCTTTTGCACAAAGTATAGATTACTAAAGCAGATTACTTGGCAAAAGTTGAACACAATGTTGTACATTAATACATTTGACACATTACATATCTTCATGTATCCATTTCAAACAATAACATTTTAGTCCTTTAAAAATGAAAATAAATTAGGTATACAACAAGAAAAATGCACAACCATGCCGCCTTCATATATTTTTTTCTGAAATGTTCTCTTATTAAGCAGATTCCGTATGCAAAACATAGCACAAGGATCCAGAATAAAAATATAATCACCATCTTAAAGTGTCATACTTCCTTAGTAGAGGGCTGGGGATATCAAGCTGCCATGGTAAGTACTCAAGAGAACAAGATTGGATGAATTTAACATAATATATATATATATCTTAAAACAGATTAATAGGACCCATTCTGGAAATTACAATAGTAGGAATGCAAAAATGCTAATTTATTTAAAGAATTGGTTTATGACCCTAAAATCTCTTTCACGTCTGTTTTTGTACGCTTTCTATCCATTATTTTTACGATTAGATTACGGACCCTACTTTGCTAAGTGCTGCGGATCAAACTTGACAACATAAATCAATGGAAAAGGATTTAATTTGGGTGCACTTCTAATTTTACTCTATAATTGATAGGATTATCTAAGAATTTTTTCTTTATATGAAAAAAAATCCAAAATCAATAATTAAGGGATTGTAAAAACGGACATATCAACCAAAAATTGGTCCAACACACCGAAAAAAAAGCTGTATCTAGTATTGGAAAAATTACCGGCCTAGCTTCGAAAGACCCAAATTGAATTAGTACCTTAACAAAATATGGTGCTGAATTATTACTATCCCTTTTTCACATCTGAACAACATGGCACATGTTTATTATTTTATACTGAAAGTGGCACAGTGACAAATTAGTCTGTAAAATCCTCATTTGTGTAGGAAATATACAGCAGAAATCTAAACCCTTCATTGTCAAGTGCACCAATATGTGAATAATTACATATTCAATACATACTTATGACTTTGAAATATATTATCGTTGCTTTTTATCTAGGAACTAGATGAAGTACCATTGAATTAAAATTTGGCAACCGTTGAGCAGATGCCACAATGCCAGCCTTTATTCGCAGTAGCTGGCATCTTCACAATTTGAGAATAGTAAAAGGATCATTTCCACATGACAAAAGGGTAATACAATAAATTACGTAAAGATGTAAAACTCAGAGATAGCGACAAGGAAAACAGAAGTACCGTTATTATTATAAATGCTACTAAGATCAGTTAAAATATTACATCAAATAAAGAGGAAATAAGTATTGCAGGTGGAGCCACAGAATAGACCAAGCACATAACCAGTCTCTGGAAATGAAGAACAACGCCGTGAAACATGCGGAAGTCAAAAAGGTAAAGTGCATTTAGCCAAATACATAACCCCCTCCCCAATCGCTCCATAATATTAAAGTTACTGATTATTGTGTAAAAATTCAAGGACCGTCATCTATAATAAAACCTGAAGA
>JARQOC010000004.1:411460290-411496515 GCA_033576535.1 Allobates femoralis | reverse complement strand
AAGATCCAATGGAGGTTTTTGGTTCCTTCTTGATAGACAGTCCTTTGACCTTTATTAACTTGCCTCTCCGAGATTACTTAATGCTGCTCACGGATGGGCGGTGCTGCATACCAATTAATCTTGTATTGGATCCTACCGATTCATAGAGATCAGGCTTACTTGTAATTTTTCTAGTTCCTTTATAATTTTATACTATTGATGGGATTTGGAGAGGGGGGAGGGAAAGAGTACCATTTGGGTGATCCTGGTGTTTGGCACTTAAAGCCTAATAGTGTATTGATATCCTAGGGTCTGGTTGATGGGTAGGATCAACCCCTGGTAGTCATGCTTGTTCTGTTGTTGAATTTTCTCCCCATAAGGGCTACTTGTTTAACAAGTGAGTTGGATAAGCTCTCTGATTCAGTTTTATCCAACCGTCTGTCCCCAAGCTAGGCTTGGGGACCTGCCTGCTGAATTGTAGGCTTTTTCTGTTTCCCTCATCCTTCTTTCCCTTTCTGTCCCCCAGCTTCTCTTCCCCCCTCCCTTTTCTGTTCTATTCTTCTGATTTTATTTCTTTTACTGATTTATCCTTCTCACCCTGTCCACCCTCGTCCCTCTCCCCTGATTACCCAGGGTTAAAGTAGTGTTGTCTCTCTGACGTGATTGAGACTATGGCTCCATTAAAGCTAGCCTCGTTGAATGTACGAGGATTTAATAGACCACAAAAAAGGGCACAGATCGTGTACGGTATGCACAAAATGGGTGTTCGTGTTTTCTTATTGCAGGAAACCCACTTTAAAACTCATAACTTCCCTCCCATCTCCAACCGCTATTTTATGTCTTGGCACCATGCTTCCAATCCTAAGGCTAGAACAAAGGAAGTCAGCATTGCTATTCATAGATCCATCACGCATACGATTCAGGGGGTTGAGGTAGACGAAGGCGGCAGATATCTGTTCATAAAGCTCTCGACTGATAATCATATGTTCACGCTGGCTAACATTTATCTCCCAAACAAGGGTCAGGTCGAGATGGGAATATTCGATTCCTGAAGAGGTTGGGCGAGGTCTCACAGGGAAGTGTGATCCTTGGTGGAGATTTCAATCTTGTTATGGACAGAGCTATGGACACCTCGGTGGGTAAGTCTGGTATTTCACTCAAAAAGCTGGGTTCCCTCAAACAGGAGTTGTTCCAATCTAGACTAGTCGATGTTTGGCGTATTCTGCATCTGACTATGAAAGATTTCTCGCATTTCTCAGCGGTCCACTCCTACAGCCGCATTGATCACTTTTTCATACAAGCTGCTCGAATGGCACCCCACTGCCGATATTGGCTCTATGATGTGGTCGGATCATGCCCCGATATTTCTTATTGTTACACCACCTGACTCTCCGATGAGGTCTTGGCAATGGAGATTAAACCCTAATTTGATGAATGGTACAGATACTATTAACAAAGTTAAGTCTGCTATTTCAGAGTTTGTACAATTACACTCTGATGACGAGACTCCTCTCCCGACTCAGTGTGAGGCCCTCAAATGTGTGTTGAGGGGGGTTCTCATTAGGTTGGGTGCAAGATTAAAAATAGAGAAGTCTGCTCTCATAAAGGACCTGCTCTCTCAGATCCACTCTTTCGAACAGGAACATAAAAGAGACTCTAAGCCTGACACATTAATGACCTTAACTAAAAAGAGGGACGACCTTAGACAGCTACTCGACCAGACCTATGCCACATTGAGGGAGCGATCCCAGCAGTTCCTTTACGAATTCGCTGACAAGTGTGGGGGTCTCGTTGCTAGGCATATACATCTGAGTGTGTAAACCCAATTTATTCTTGCGATCCGTGACCCTGTAAATGGGCTGGTACAGCATCCCAAATATATTGCTGAGGCTACTTTCACATCAGCGTTTTTTTTAAATCGCGGCAGATGCGGTGAAAAAAACGCATCTGCCGCGATTACCGCATAACCGCTGCACTTGCGGCACAGTTGCGGCAAGCCCCATACAATGTATATGCGGGCATGCGGCAGGTGCGGCAAGTGCGGTTTTGGCACTTGCGGCAAGTGCGGCCGCGAAAAAAACGCGGCTGACCGCGGTTTTTTCCGCGGCCGCACCTGCCGCAAGTGCCAAAACCGCACTTGCCGCACCTGCCGCAAGCCCGCATATACATTGTATGAGGCTTGCCGCAACTGTGCCGCAAGTGCAGCGGTTATGCGGTAATCGCGGCAGATGCGTTTTTTTCACCGCATCTGCCGCGATTTAAAAAAAACGCTGATGTGAAAGTACCCTAATGCGTTCAAAGAGTTTTTTGAGGCCTTCTACAATATTGGAAAGGATTCTGGGCCTGTCCTCATTCCGAGGTTACGGGTTGAAACTCAAAACTATATTAATAGAATGGCACTGCCAACTTTGGCATTAGAACTACATCATGTTCCAAATTATTATGCAAATGTTCTTTTTCTCTGATTTTCCTAAATGGTCGGTGCAAATGACAGTCAGAGTAATAAAAGTCATCACCCGTTAGAGTATACATCAAATCGTTTTGAAGAAAAATGCTCATATGTTGAATTTGCATCATTAGGAGGTCACATTCATTGAAATAAAAAGCTATTTAACTCCAAAACAACCTAACAGGCCAAGTTACATGTTAACATAGGAACCCTACTTTGATATCGCCTTCACAATTCTTGCATCCATTGAACGTGTGAGTTTCCGAAGAGTTTCTGCTTGCATTTCCTTGCATGATGTCAGAATAGCCTCCAAGAGCTGCTGTTTTGATGTGAACTGCCTTCCACCCTCATAGATATTTTGCTTGATTATACTCCAAAGGTGCTCTATAGGGTTTAGGTCAGGGGAAGATGGTGGCCACACCATGAGTTTATCTCCTTTTATGCCCATAGCAGCCAATGACACAGAGGTATTCCTTGCAGCATGAGATGGTGTATTGTCATGCATGAAGATGATATTGCTCCTGAAGGCATGTTTTTGCTTTTTGTACCATGGAAGAAAGTTCTTAGTCAGAAACTCTATATCCTTTGCAGAGGTCATTTTCAAACCTACAGGAACCTTAAAGGGGCCTACCAGCTGTTTCCCAATGATTCCGGCCCAAAACAGGACTCCTCCACTTACTTGCTGACATTGCAGCCTTGTTGGGATATATATTGATATCCCCTTTCCTTTCTCTTATACTAAACTTGTTGGGACATGGTGGCCATCCATCAACCATCCAGTACTCCATCCATCTGGACCATCCAGGGTTGCTCGGCACTCATCAGTAAACAAGACTGTTTGAAAATTAGTTTTCATGTATGTCTGGGCCCACTGCAACAGTTTCTGCTTGTGATCACTGCTTAAGGGTGGCTGAATAGTAGGTTTATGCACCACAGCAAGCCTTTGAAGGATCCTACATCTTGAGGTTCGAGGGACTCCAGAGGAACCAGCAGCTTCAAATATCTGTTTGCTGGTTTGTAAAATTTTGGGAAGCAAGGTGTGCAACAGTCCGCGCTGCTGAGTCCACAGGAAACACAAGGAATGCAAGATATGTCTTGTAGCAGTATTCTTCTTTATTTCCTAGGAAATAAAGAAGAATACTGCTACAAGACATATCTTGCATTCCTTGTGTTTCCTGTGGACTCAGAAGCGCGGACTGTTACACACCTTGCTTCCCAAAATTTTATGACGGTTTTCCACGTGCGAGTGGTCAGTGGAGGTCCTGCAGCAGCTGATATTACTTTCATGCCTTCAAACCAGTTGTGGGTTACACAACTGGAATAGGTGAGTGGAATCTATATGCACCACCCATACTGTTAGTGTCACTTTTGTTCCCCCACCATTTTTTTGCTGGTTTGTAAGGCCTTTTTAGCAGCTGCTCTCTTAATTCGATGAACTTGCCTGGCAGAAACCTTCCTCATTCTGCTTTATCTGCACGAACACGTCTGTGCTCAGAATCAGCCACAAATCCCTTCACAGTACAATGACCACGCTTAAGTTTTCGTGCAATATCTAATGTTTTCATCCCTTGTCCAAGGCATTGCACTATTTGATCATTTTTTCTTTCCCATGTTACTTGGAAACTGTGGCCTGCTCAATATTGTGTAACACCCAGTTTTCCTTTTATTGGGCTCACCTGCCTAACTAATTATCACAGGTATACGAGACTGATTTCAGTGATCCAAAGAACCCTGAGACTCAATACCATCAATGGGTTTTATCGACAAAAACAAAAAAAAAAACCTATGACACTTAAAACCAATTTGCATAATAATTTGGAACATGGTGTAGAGAGTCCCTTTTCACAGGATGAGGTCTCACGGGTCGTTGAGTCCTCACCTGTTAATAAGAGCCCCGGCCCATATGGTTTCACAACAAAATTCTATTGAACATTTCCCTAGCAGTTGCTACCTTTCATGACCAGGATGTTCAATGATGTTTCACTGGGGCACCCCTTCCCTAGACAGTCCTTGGAGGCGACCATGACGGTTATCCCTAAGGCAGGGAAAAACCCAGAGGTCTGCTCGACTTACCGCCCGATCTCTGATAAATGTTGATATTAAGCTGTTCTCCAAGCTATTGGTACCGTAATTAGATTATCGCCTTTTCTGCCTCGACTGGTAGAGAACAACCAGGTTGGCTTTATAGCTCAGAGGGAAGCACACGATAAAACTTTTAAGTCGATAATGTTGATCTCCCTTATTCAAAAATGGAAGGTTCCAGCCTGTGTCCTGTCGGTCGACACGGAAAAGGCATTTGATAGGGTTCTTTCTGCGGCGGACGCTCGAGCAGATCCACCTGGGCCCTTGTTTATTAATAAAATTATGGTGTTGTATTCTGACCCCTCGGCCAAGGTGCGCTGTAATGGCACACTCTCGGATCCCTGTGTCATTCGGAATGGTACCAGGCAGGGGTGCCCTCTCTCTCCTCTTTTGTACGCCCTGGTCATGGAACACCTTGCAATAGTGGTCCGCAATAACTCAGATGTGCAGGAGATTGGTGGACACAGGAGACAATACAAGCTAGCGTTATACACTGACAATTTCTTAGTCTATGTCTCTACCCATGAGATCTCCCTTCCCTCGATCCTCAAAGAATTTGAGACCTATGGACGATTAAGTCATTTTAAAGTGAATCTTACTAAATCTGAGATCCCAAACATTAGTATTCAACGGACAGGGACAGGAGACTCAGGGACTCCTTTCCATTCAAGTGGTGTTCCTCCTCCCTGGCATATCTTGGGGTGCGGATCTCTGCCGATCTCTCTCAACTTTTTAACCTGCACTACACACCGGTTCTACAGAAAATTCAGAGTGACCTGGGTAGATACGGAACACATGGACTGTCTTGGTTCAGGAGGATAAACATCCTGAAGATGGATATCCTCCCGAAACTTTTCTACCTCTTCCAGACTCTCATGATCGCTCTCCCCGGGACCTTCTTTAAGCATTTGAGGAAACTGTGTCGGAGATTTGTCTGGGGCCCTTCCAGACCACGTGTTGCATACGAGCTGCTGACTAGACCAAAGAGGCTTGGGGGCATGGGCCTACTTAATTTCCGACTATATCACACGGCCTCCACTCTTATGAGAATTGTTGATTGGTTTCATGGTGTGGAGTCGCGGCAGTGTGTGTTGACTTGGAGGAATACCTGGTTGGTTGGTCAGATACATCATTGCCTTGGATTAATAAGAACAGTTGCCCAGATGGGATATCCGCTTCGGTACTGACAGGAGATATCTTGCAGCTGTGGGATGAGGTGATAGGGAGGGTCGAGTTATTCAGATCTTGGTGACCTATGACTCCATTGTTTGATAATCCAGATTTTCCGCCGGCGGTGAGATCATCCTGGTTCCTTGTTTGGACAACGGACCTCAAAGTAAGACTCGCCCAGACTTTGATGGGTAGCCTAACCCTCCCGACTCAGACGGAGCTTTGTTCGCTGTACCCTTCTTGTGCGATCCCATGGCTCCAATACCTGTAGCTTAGATCCTTTGTCTCGTCCACCTCACCCCCCTTTACCCTCACAAGTAACATGCGCTTTCTAGCATCTACAATATCCTTGTATCTCGAGATGACATTAGAACTATCTGGTATGTGAGGGAATGGGAGAGAGATCTGGGCATGGAGTTCTCTACTCAGGATTGGAGCAAGACTTTCCACTGTACTCATAAACAAGCGATGGCATGCAAGAGCCAGGATACCAATTTTAAATTGTCTCTCGCTGGTATCGCTGTCCTCAAAGGTTACATGAGCTCTTTCCCTCTATATCTGATCAGTGTTGAAGATGCGAGTCGGAGGTGGGCTCCTTCCTGCACATCTGGTGGCATTGCCCACCGCTCCTCTGGTTGTGGCAAAGAGTGTTCAATGTTTACAGTCACGTCACGGGAGAATCCACACCATGTCTACCCCAGATAGGCCTCCTGTCCATGATCCCGGGCACGTTTAAAGTACTCAAATTGGACATTCTCAGGCATTGCCTTACATAGGCAATTATCCCAAGAAGGTGGAAATCTAAGTCCCTGCTACCCCTGACAGATTGGGCGAAAGAGATGGACCATCTTTCCAGAATGGAAAGGCTCTCCGCCCACACAGACGAACAGATATCCAAATATACTCTGACATGGGAAGGTTGGATAATATTAAGGGAACACCTGGCTACCCACGGCTCTTGACTGACTAGTTTGACTGACATTGGCCTGGTATTCCCGAGACGTGAGAGTAGGGTGCATAGTTACACATCCAATGCAACTCATTCCTTTCCGTTCCCCCTTCCCCCCACCCAGTCCTTTCATTCGTCCTTTTGTTTTCTTGCATTTCTGATAACCTTTTTCCTATTCTCCCTACTGCTCTCTCTCTGTTATATGTTTAGTGCCTCCATCTTCACTAGATTTTTTGATGAAGAATTCATAACGCTGGAAGAAGGTAGAGCGGAGAGCAGAGGTGCTCCAAGATTTACTCTAATCTCTCTAATATACTCTTTATTCGGTGCTACTCTTTTCTGTTTATAAACTATAATACCCTTTTTTGTTATTTGATGTAAATTTCTGTGATGTAATTTGATTACTTTCCTGTAGGTTGACTCTTTTATTGGCTAATAAAAAGATTTATAAAACAAAAAAATGGCTTTGCCAGCAAAAAATCAAGGTTTGGAGTGGCCCAGCAGAGCTCAGACCTGAATCCAATTGAAACTTGGTGAGTGGCCTGCAGAGGGCCCTCCCTATGTGAGAGATTGGGGGCGCTACTCCAAGGAATAGTGGGAAAAGATTTCCAAATCTAGATATGCCATACTGATAGGCTCCTACTCAAAAATTCTAAATGTTGTAGGAAATTCTAAGTGTACTTTAACAAAGTATTACTTTATGCGTGTGCATATTTATACAACCACAAAAATCTGGCATTTTAACAGGGGTGGGAAGACTTTTTTATCTCCACTGTATACTTTACCCAATGTAATACTTTTTCTCTCTGACTCAACCTCTCCATTACATAAGCCCCCGTCACACTAAGCGAGATCGCTAGCGAGATCGCTGCTAAGTCACAAATTTGGTGACTCAACAGCGACCTCGTCAGCGATCTCGCTATGTTTGACACTTAGCAGCGACCAGGCCTCTGCTGTGAGATCGCTGGTCGTGCCAGAGTCGCCTGGACCATTTTTTTGATCGTTGGGGTCCCGCTGGGCAGCATGCATCGATGTGTTTGACAGGGACAGCGACCTCAATCCTACAGGTCTGAGAAACAGGGTCCCAACTACCTCCGTATCATTCCGGATCACTGTTGTGTCCCTGGTGAGATCTCTGTTTGACATCTCACCAGCGATCCCAACAGCGACACACCAGCGATCCCTACCAGGTTGTATCGCTGTCAGGATCGCTGGTGCGTCGCCAAGGTTGATGGTACCCTTATACTCCACCATTATTTTGTTCGTATTCTAATTTTTTTCTGTTTTGTAAATATATTTTGAATAAATGTCTTGAAAAAAAAAACCAAGGTTGAATCAAACGTTGGAATATTATCTGTGGACCTTTATGTCAGAACAAATACATCTATTCAAGTATCATAAGGCATTCACATTATTGTATTGGGATGACGCGCTTATTTTATGTTGTTATACAGACTAATCCACTGAGAGCCTTCCTTCACTTATTTTCTTGAATAAAAGGATTGGTCATAGAAATTCCATTGGATGAATCCTCCTTTAGGTGAACATAGCATCATAGCAGCTAGTTACCACCAAATAGTTCAGAGTCAACTGCAATTAAGAGATAAAGCCTGAAAAGGAAAAAACTGTTTACGTTTGTAAAGGGGCCATCACACGTGTCAATATCGCTGTCAATGACGCTGCTGCACGTGACGTTGCAGCGATATTGATGCGTGTGACATGGTATATCAACCAGCGATAAATCCCTGTTGATGGTCGCCAGGTTTTCGGACAGGTCCGAAAACCTGGCGATGGTCGACCGGTGGATACGCAGCATCGCTGTGTGTGACACTGGGAGTCGCGCGATCAGCCAGCTCCCAGCACCTCTCAGCAAGTGCTGGGAGCTGGTATCCATGGTAAACTGCAGGTATCTAGGCAGCGCGCGCTGCCTAGATACCCGCAGTTTACCATGGATGCCAGCCTGCTCCTGCTTACCGCAGGCTGGCAGCGGGACCAAGACATTGTGGAAATGATATTTAAATCATTTCCACAATGTCGCTGGTCCACTGATCGCTGGTGAGTCTGCCTGTGTGACAGCTCACCAGCGATCAGCCGTCAATGTCGCCACTGATTAGATTGCTGACGACATTGAAGTGTGTGACGGGGCCTTAAGAAACAAGGCATGCAATGGATAACCACTATTTAAAGGGAATCAATCAGCACGTGTCAGTGTGGAGCAGAGACCCAGAACATGCAAACAAACCTTGAAGTGCAGGCCAGAATAGCTAGAGCGTTAGCCCGCCCCAATGCACTTACAGGCTAATTTCCATAAACGTATTAAATGGGTTTTCTTGGCACAGACATGTTGATTGCATTAACCTTTAGTACTATTACACACACAGCAATGTATTTTGCATAGTTACACTACATTCCCTTACAGTTATGCTTTAACAACCTGTATTGTTATTGCAGTTTATGGGGGCACTTGGAATAACCTTTAATAAAAGAAATTAAACAATTTGTGATGTACATCTAATGGGGGAACGACAGATTCATATAAGCTTTTTGCCATTAGTGCAAGAAAGAAGTAAACTGAAGATTCAAGACACTTTACTATCAAATCACTACAATGTCACGTCTCCTACCTGTAGAAGGGCTGCCAATAAATAAACCATTACAAAGATCGGCGTCAGGGATGTGTGGCCGCTTTTCATTAAATGAATGGTGTATAAAAAAATTAAGTGTCCGGGGATAACAAGGGAGAGAAGAACTTGAGCCGATTTCTTATTCACCCCTGTAAAAGAAAACGAATTGCATTTATGGGTCTGCGGGTCATGAAGTCATTAGCGTAATGAAATCCTGCTCAATAATTTATTTTTAGCATTCACTTCATCTATCATTATGCCGTGATAAAACAGCTTGTTGGAGTGTCTAATGTCAGTAATTGCCAACCTCTGGTAATCCATCTCTCATGGCACTACTCTATAACTTGCAGGTACTTTACCCAATCAATCAGTGCTAGGGTTCCCATGATCATTAGGAATGTACTATATTTTAGGAGTAGCTCCATTACCCAAGGGCATCCATTCTATTGCAAGCTGCATATAAGCACAGTTGATGGGGTGACCCTTAGAATCAACTTGTCTATAATTAGACATGACTTTCAAGGTTCAATTCGGGTTGCCAAACTTTGGCAAACCTGTTTGGGTTCAGAGTTCAGGGGCTTTACATTTGCAAAGCACTGGAGCATCGCTGTGATCAGGTACAGTTGGTGCTCGGCCCAGTGCAAGTAGAGTGCAGTGTTTAATTGACTCACATTAGGCTTAAAAGCAGAATTTTTGAGTGTAGTGTGTGTTCAAAATGAATTAAAAAAAAGCACCCTTCCACCCATGGAAGTGTTATACTTATGGCTGGCTGTATGCGGGCGGAGAGCTGAACTGCCAATCAGTGACTTCCATTAAGGTTTGGATCAAGCTCAGGGTCACGAAAAGGGTGCCAGAAAGTTTGGCTACACTGCCCAAACTCAAATTTCAAATGGTTCCCTCATCTCTCAATACAACGAATATAAAGGGAGCATGCTTTAACTAAATGAAAAGATGAACATGGATGAACATGAGTGCAACACTACATAGATCAGAGAATAGAAAGGAAAACCTGGCTGCATTCCTCTGTCATGCCATCCATATGGTAAATGATGCTTTACGTAGTGCCCCCTGTATCAGAATGCGATCTGTGAGATGTACAGTCGTGCTGGATCCTGCAAATGCATAGCCAACCTCTAATTTAAAGGGGACAGTTTTTCCTCTTCGTTTATTTTCATTTGCTCCACTGAGTAACCCTTTTTTAAGTCCGCCATACGTTCCCGGAGATAAGGACCTCTTAATTAGGTAGTCATTTTAATCTTTAATCTGGTATTTTTTAAGAGGGCATGACTCACAAGGTAATTATGCAGAGGAGCCTAAAGAAATGTCCCTGAGTTTCCTGTGAGCCACCCCCTTGTAAAAAAAATCATAAAAACTTACACTAAAGTAAAAAGTTCCATATCTGTGAACTATGTGGTGAAAATTAATTTAAAACAAATTGGAATACTTAGGGAAGTAGCAGGAATAAAATGACAGTACATGTCCGCTTTTGACTTGGTAATATGTTCTCCTTAATCTCATTAAAAAAAAAAAAAAGAGAAACAATAAAGGATTACTTGATTAATTCTGTTATTTGTAAAGGATTGTCTGGCTTAGAAAACCTATTGCCGGTTTACCTGTACCACAAAAAGTCCTGCAGGGGTGGAAACAGCCTGTGGCCTCATCAGGTAGTTCTCCAGGAATGTTGTGTAAATGCAAATAAGTGGAAATTCTGCTGGCTTGTATGGCTACCAAATTTCCTCCAATACCTACACAAATAAGGCAAAACATAAATCTCACAGTGAACACATTTTAAGTATGGTATTGATCACATTTTCTAACACTTGGCATTGAAAATAAATAAGCACAGCTAAATTATAACAGTGGATGATCACTACTGTACAATTATTTAACTACTAGATGTGGGCCCACTACTACTGCATCAGGAAGGCAGTAATGTCACGATGGGGGTAGGCTTTGCGGCACTGGTTGTGGTGGCTGTCTCATCCCCTGTCCGCTCTCTCTCTCCCTCCTGCTCTCTTCTCTCAACTGTGCTCTCTTCTTTAATCTGCTTCTCCCCTGTGCTCTCTCCTTTGACCTGTCTCCCCCCCTGTGATGTCTTCTCTCTGTGCTCCCTCTTTTGAGCTGTTTTGCACCTGTGCATTCTCTCTCTCCCTCCTGTGCACTTGCTACTCCCCCTGTGAGCTCACCCCTCCTCTTGTGCGCTCTCTGCTTCTCCTGTGCGCTCTCTCTGCCTGTGCTCTCTCTCTCCCCTTATACTCTCCCACCTGTGGTATCCAAAGAAGATGGTGGCCACCTAAGTACGCATGCATGCTAGGTATACACATGCACACTTACTCAGGTGGTGATGTGTCAGCAGTGGCGACTACGGGTGGTGGTTGTGGCACAGCTGGCGGTACTGCGCAATGTGCCAGGACTGCCAATCGGCGCCATAGCTGCACACCAATTACTCTCCGCCTCATGTGCTCTCTTTGCCCCTATGTGCGCTCTCTGCCCCGTACATGCTTTCTGTCCCCCTGTGCACTCTCTGCAACTCCCCAGTGCGCTTTATGTGCCCTCTCTCTCTGTGCTCTCTGCCCCCCTGTACGTGCTTTATTCCCCATGTGCGCTCTCTGCACCCCCATGCCTTCCTGTGCACTCTGTGACCCCTCTCTGCCTCCTTTGTGCACTCTCTGCTCCCCCTGTGCATCACACCGCCACCATCTGGACACCCACCTGGTTGTACAAAGATGCCTGACTAACTTGACCTGCGTGTAACCAGCGCTTGCATGCAGTTAGTGTCCAAAGATGGTGGTGGTTTGACTAACCACACCTGCATGCGCCAGTTAGATGCACTTAGTTATTTGGCAGTGATGTCGGGCAGCGGACGGCTGCGAGTTACTGACATCGGTTTTGGGTGGTGTCAGGTCCGGTTGTTGGCGGCACCGCTGACGGCATTGTGCGAGGGGCTAGTACCGCCAGCGGGTGCTTTATTTGCACACCCAGCACTTAGGTGTGCAAATATGGCTCCCGCCAGTGCATGATACAAGGGCGTCGGGAAGGAAGTGCATGACAGACGGGATTTTGTGATAATATAAGTAGATGGGGCAGTGATCCCCCAGCATTCCTTAATGTTGAGAGCCACAATCAGCTCAGAGATGTTTGCAAAGCACATCCAGAGCACCTGAGTAGTGATATTGAGATCCTGACAGGAGAGAGCACCCAAAGCCCCAATATCAATATAATGATCACCATCACTTTTCCATAGAACTCACATTAAGAAAATATGCTTAAATCCAGGGTTTCCCAATTACTCCACATTTGGTATTCTAACATCAAGCACTCTCTCTACACCAGGGGGCCCCAACATTTCTGACCTTAAGAGCCACATCTAGCTGTGAAAGATGGACACGAGCCATATTCAGACCTGAGAGCGGTTCGCGAGACACATTCACCTCCTGTGCTACACCAAGATCCACGGGTTTCTATCTTACCCCCATCGAGATCTGTTCTTCTATGTGGGGCTACTCACATAAATTACCATCTGGAGACCTGCTCTTCTTAGCTGTTTGCTAATGTCTCAAGCTGGAAGACAGCCATGAGCCACGCATCAATGGCCCGCGAGCCACATGATGTCTCACGAGCTACAGGTTGAGGACCTCTGCTCTACACCATTGCATCCATCTTCAAGCACCTCCTCTGACTGAAAGTATCACCCTATGACCAGCTTACCATACTAAACCTCTTCAACCCCTAGCCAGAACATCCCCATCCAAATCTGGTCTTCTGTGCAGGGATACTCCCAAAAGTCACCATCTAAAGAGAAGCTCTAGACCTTTGTGCTAATGCACCAAATTTGCAAACAGCCGCGAACCTCATCTCATGGGTGAGTTGTAGGTAGGGGACACCTGCTATATGGTTTTGGTAAGATCAAGTGTGTAGAGGCTCTTAGGCAAAAGGTGAATATTTTCTAAAATTCAAAGACAAAACAGGATTGAAAAGAAAGAGTACCGATATGCCACATAGGTGTCGAATGTGCCGAGCATAGTGCTGATAGGGATGAGTCAATGATAAGTACCTGGATTAATTGGATGTGTCTCAGTAAATTTGCCTTCTGTGAAATTATTTTTACAGTAAGTCCAAGGCAAAACACAAGCAATGCACCAAGAAAAAAAAGTATCTGTAATATCCTGAGCATCTTTATCATTTGCACTTATCATTTACAATTTACAGCACATAAAAACAGGTAAGGTGTCTACACGTTCTATGTTGGAACTTGCATCAAATAACCCGTCTGTTTTTATTTCTTGTAATGCCACATTATATATCAGATGTTGTAATACAAAGGACACATTCAATCCGCCATAGTGTGCA
The DNA here is from genome assembly GCA_033576535.1 of Allobates femoralis. NCBI lineage: Eukaryota > Metazoa > Chordata > Amphibia > Anura > Aromobatidae > Allobates > Allobates femoralis. The sequence goes on along the minus strand of JARQOC010000004.1, from coordinate 411,482,912 downwards.
GCATAAGATGTGTAGAAAAGCATGGCATTGCATAAACCAGAGCCTGGCACACTATAATTATGAGCACAGACACAATTACACTGAAAGATTCTGCTGCAGCTCATGATATTATGGCATTAAAGGGGCATTAGCCTGTTGTGCTTTTCCCATTGTGGTCAGCACAAATTAATGAACAACTGTTTTTTTGTTCATTTCTACCCATATCTTGTGCGTTTTATGGGAAATAACAGTGGTAGGTTGTGAAAGAACCCTGCAGGCTTCAAACAATATTTGAAATATCTTCCCTTTAATCCTCCGTGCACAGCATCCTGTTATGTATGTACAGATGATAGCGGGTGCCCTCCTTTTGATGCTAAAAGCATCTTTTTTCTCGGTTGTTGTCATCCTAAGCTTTTTATCCTTTTTCATATAGGTCATCTGCCAACGCTGGGTCTAGATCATGAGTAGCCTAAATAAGGAGGCTGGCAGTCTGCCATGGATGCAGGAAACAGTACAGCTGCTAGACTAGAGGCCGCAGACATGTAAATAATTTGTACTGTCTGGGGCATTGCCTCATTGTGTCAGTGGCAACATTGACACCTGTAGAGCCAGTGGTTTATTGTGCTAGGAAATCTAATATTAACATGGCTAATTCAAGACGCATCACATACAGTTGTGTTCAAAATAATAGCAGTGTGTTTAAAAACTTGAGTACAGCCCAAAATTTTTATAATAGTTTTTATTTCCATGCATTTGGAATATTGTACACTGTTCTCTAAATCAAAAAATGAATAGAAATGCATATCATTTTTAACTACTTTATAGAAAATAACTAAAAATTAACAATGAGCTTTTCAAGAAAATAGCAGCGTTTGCATTTGTCTTTGCAAATAGTGATGGGCAAACCCAAACTGTAAAATTCAGGGTCTGTACCAAACACCTAGTGTTCGTGCACAGATCCTTAACACGGGTTTCCCTGGCAAATTCATGTTAAGGTACCGTTACACAGTATGATATCGAAACGATCTCACTAAAGATCTCACGGGAGCGCGGTTGTTAGGACATCTTTTTGACATCGTTGGTGAGATGTCACACATATAGATATCGTGGACAACGCACCAACGATCTAGCGACCAGGCATCGTTTGTACAACCCAGCGAAAGATACTTGTACACTGATGTGATTGGGCGAAGTCTTTAACGACATCATTATCGCGGTGTCACACACAACGATGCAGCAGGTTGACTGATCCAGGATCGTCTGATTTATGAACATGTTCTCAAATCTGTGATCAACGATCCAACGATTTATCGTAGTCGTATCGCAGTGTTACACGCAACGACGTACTAACAATGTCAATTGAACGACTCCAAACCCGTGACGTTTCAGAAATATCGTTCACGATATCGTACCGTGTAATCCTAAACTGTAGTACATTTCTTCCCCATATTTAGATATAAGATGTAGACCACCTTCCCTTACACCATCAAAAAAAAAGGTCATCTTTCTCTATATAAAAGCCAGGGATGGAGAAATCCCTGGGCTTAATACCATATGCATGTTATAGTGTTGTCCCAAGAACAACTCAAGAGGTTACTTGAAAGTCAAACATTTCAGTAGGACATAAGTGACCAGAACAGATGCAAATCTGCTTTGATGTCTTGACATTTACGTCACGTGTCACAGATTTACTTTCAAATATTTACTTGAAGATCAAATGTGGATGACCTGAGAATTGCTCCAGACAGATACAACTGCATATTGTGGAATGACCCTTGGTAAATGAATCTTTTTATAGATAAACTATTTCTAAACTTCGGCACATTAAATGAAGCGAAACTGCCACTCGGCACTAAATCGCCATATTATTCAGCATGTTTTCAGCTTTACAGGCTTGCTGTTATGTAAACTGTCTGGACAAGGCCGGACTGTGAATAGTTAAGCAGTCTGGGCTGTAATCGCCTATAGTGTGAATTGATTGACTTCCTAAAGAGGGTAGACCATTGCCTGAATTACTGCTCGCCCTTTCTCAGTTGAGTCTTTATTTCGGATGTATTTGTGCAGTGTGCAGGAGGCTGAGGATGGGGAACAAGTACATCAAGAGTTACCTTGTCTGCCCAAAAGTCAAACGTAAAAGAGAATGAGCGGGAATTTGAGACCAATTCTGGCGACTTTAGACCTTTTTTTTTTCATGTCAATCATGCCACAATTTGTGTAATTACAGCCTGGCCTTCTGACTATTGAGAGAATTGGCCCCATCCATTTAACTATTTGGGGGTTATATGAATAAAGCAACAGACAAAATGTAACTTGTTTTTTTTTACAATATTCCTTTACAGACAATTTACAGGTGCCTATAAAGCTGTAAAAGAGCGTAACATGTTAGGCTATGGGTTGAACTAGATGGACTTAAAGTCTTCCTTCAACCTTAAAAACTATGTTACTATGTATGTTACTATGTTACTATGTGGCGGAAGTGGGTAAGTGAAAGCAATCTAAAAGACAAGTTCCCTTTGAATAACTATTTAAAGGGAACTGGTAATGTAAAAAATGCTATTAACCTTCGGCTATAGGGTAAAAATGCAGGATAACAACATTCTAAAGCCACGCAGCCGCCTCACTGAGAGCCTAGGGTTTACTGAGAGCAAATTAAAGGGGTATTCCTCTCTCCAAGATCCTGTCCCAATATGTAGTAGAAGTAATTATAATAATATTAGCAAATACCTCCAATTAGAAATGTGGTATAGTTCTCCTGATAGAGCCATGTCTGTTACCTCATGTGTAGGCCTTTGCAGCTTAGGTACGCATGGTTACAGCCATGAGAAACCAGCTAACTTACTAGCTTTCAGTATTTGAATAAGTCATAACCATAGATACCTACGCTGCAATGCCCTGGACGTGAGGTAACAGACATGGCAATATTAGGAGAATACTACTACATTTCTAATAGGAGGTATTTGCTAATATTAGTATTATTACACCAACTACATATTGGGACAGGATCTGAGAGATGGAAATTACCCAACATGTTTACCTCCCTCGGCAGCCTTTGGCTTTCTATCATAGATATATGGCCAGCGCGGTTTCAGTCATTGCTCAGTACCTATACATTGCACTTAAACCAATATGTATTCAAGTTTATTTCTACGGTTTTGCCTTAGTTTGTTGTATCATGTACATAGAGGGGCGTGGCTCCACATTTTTGGGCATCTTCTCTATATAACTTTCTACAGACAGGTATGAAACAGTCAAGTCTTGGTCCTGCTCTGCCCCAGTCTATTTTGAGTAATGCTGACTTAGCAGCATGAACTAAAAGAGTTAAGGTCCATCCTGATTAGGTACACAATGTTGCGGTGGGATGGTTTTTATGCTCTTTTGATCAAAATTATGTCAGCTAAGTACTCTATGTTACTTAAATATACTATCACTATTTATTTACAGCACATTTTGTACTTATCTTAAATTTTGTCAGTACATAGTGAACAGCAGCAGTAACCATGACCTTGCACTGACTGGCAGCTGGCTACTGATGCACCGTAGAGCTGGCTGTCAGTCAGTGCCAGGGTGTGGTTACAGCTGCCACTCACTATGTAGTAAGAATAATTGAAGCTGGGCCAGCCACGTCTCTATGTCTATGACTTCAGAATACTGGGAGGAATAAATTTAATGTTATCATAGCAGTTGGGCTTTAAGCTTTGTGTCTGTCAGTTTTAGAAAGCTAATATACTGCAGATAATCCCATATATGCAGGCTAATACCATTTTATTTTAACAATAAAGGTTTGTTTTAAATGTTTAAAAAGCAGCAGACTTGCTGCTATTCTATAATATCTGTATTCTTTTTTACTTTCTCCCTGGCCCAGATGTGGCATGATCAGATCATGTTCCTGTACGGTCAGACACGGCCATTAAACAGTACACAGCAGGGCCACAAATACAAAATTATCTCAGTGCTTCCCGATACCCCAGATCTTTGTTGGAGATGCTCTGGGAGGGGTGTCTTGCATCTTCACATATGGTGTATCTGCCAACTTATTGTGCCCTTCTGGTCTGCAATCTTTGACCTGTATAACTCCATAGCCATGGTACCGGTCACTCCCACTCCTGAGCTGGCCTTATCTTCACTAAGCGACCTCCCGATAGCTAGATACAAGAGAAACCTATTTACATTTTTCCTGACTTTCGCTAGACGTGTGATCTCCAGATACTGGAAACATACGGTTACACCCTGCCGAGCTGACTTCTTAGTCGAAATGAAAGTATCTTTCAGAATGGAGGAATTACTCGTCCAAACCTTGAGGTCTTCAGAGAAACTCTACAATATGTGCGCTCCATGGGTGACGTGGACAGTATCTGCATCTTCAGAGTCTAAATCTTAGTTAACTGCTTCTTAAAATCTCGGGCCCATCAACGCTCTTGATTGCTTTTTTGGAATGTTCTTTTTTTGTCCTCAGAAAGTCCATAGGCTATGGAAGACCAGTGGGTGGACTTGACCCGGACGAACCATCTCTACTTCTTTTCCCTTATCTTGTTCTATAAATCTCCTTTCCTCCCCCACCTTTCTCTTTCATCACACCCATGCTGTATTCCAATATTCCCTTCTTTCATTTTTTTGCATTCCTCTCCTATTTCTTCTCCTTTTCTTGGCCCGCTTAGGGTTATATGTCAGTTCTGAAAGTATATTATATTGATATATTATGGTGTTACTGGTAGAGACAGACACGAGACTGCAGAAGCTGTCACTCTTGACCCTATACTATTGACAATAGTTGTAGGCATTGCTCCAGGTAAGTGATGCTGAATCTATGGCATGAGGCCTCACCTCTCACTACCGCTCTGAATTGCTCGCGCCATTGAGCCAGCAATTCAAAGCAGTGTCGGATCGGAGGAGACATATTTCCTCACTCCGTCACTCTCTCCTAGGCCGGCACTGTCGTATGCATGAGGTCATGAGGCATCGCCAGTGTCATGTGACCGTGCGGACATGTGGCCACGCTCAGATGAGTGCGGTCACATGACACCCGTGTCACAGAGGACATGAGTGGATGAGCAGTCATGGAAGTGTGCGAGTTTGATTTTTTTTTTTTACCTATAAATAGCAACCAGCATCACTGCAAGGAGACAAAGATGCGGCACATTACTACCTGATGGGGGCAGAATGGAGCATTAATACAGGATGGTGGCAAAGATGGGGCACATTACTACCTTATGGGGGCAGGATGGGGCATTACTACAGGATGGGAACAAAGATGGAGCACATTACTACTTGATGGGGGCCGGATTGGGCATCACTAAAGGATGGGGCAAAGATGGGGCACATTACTACCTGATGGGGATTGGGCATTACTACAGGATGGGGACAAAGATGGGGCACATTACTACCAGATGGGGCAGGATTTGGCATTACTACAAGGGTACAAGGAACTGAACTGCAAGGGGACAAGGATGGGGACATTACTACAATATAAGGCCAGGCTGGGGCATTACTGCAAGGGGACAAGGATGGAAACATTACTACAAGATTGGGACAAGATGGGGCATTACTACAAGGGGATAAGGATGAGGACATTACTACGAGATAGGACAGGATGGGGCATTACTGCAAGGGGACAAGGATGGGGACATTACTACAGGATGGAGCATTACTGCATAAGGATGGGGACATTACTACAAGGGGACAAGGATGGAGACATTACTACAAGGGACAATGATGTGGACATTACTACAAGATGGGACATTACAGCAAGGGGACAAGGATGGAGACATTACTACAGGATGGGAGCACGATGGGGCATTACTGCAAGGGGACAAAGATGGGGGCATTACGAGATGGGGCAGCATGGGGCATTATTGTAAGGGGACAAGGATGGGGACATTACTACAAGATGGAGCATTACTGCAAGTGGACAAGGATGGGGACATTACTACAAGATAGGGGTAGGATAGGACATTACTGCAAGGGGACAAGGATGGGGACATTACTCCAAGATGGGGCATTACTGCAAGTGGACCAGGATGGAGATATTACTACAAGATGGGGGCAGGATGGGCATTACTGTAAGGGGACAATAATGGAGACATTACCACAAGGGGACAAGGATGGGGACATTACTAGGAAACGGTCAGGATAGAGCACATTACTGCAAGGAGAGGGTCAGGATGGAGACATTACTACATGATAGGGATCAGGATTTCAGTGTGGAATCTGCTTGCATTTCATGCTAAAATCTAATATTCTCCAATATTTTTTCCATACAGATCAATCCACCTGCTGTGTCTAGAAAGGACAGTGGGAGCGGCTCAGCTTCAATGTGCAGCAAGTTCACATGAGCTGGAAGACCACTGCTGAGGTGAAGACTGCAAAGGTAAGTTTAATATCAATTGATTGTTAAAATAATTGATCATCAGGGTTTAAGGACTACGCGCCCTGTACAGGGAAGACAATTGGCATCTGCTGATTCTTCCCCATGTCCACTGCTTGTGACGGCCACTGCAGTAATTTAGATTAAATTGCCATGTTGGTACTTTGCTATAAAGAATTAGGTTTTGGGCTGCAGTTTGGGCACTCCATCTCAGAAAGGCTCCCCATCACTGGTCTAGGTCATGTTCCTTATCTGATCCCACCTGTTACATTGCTGACGACATACAACAAACTGTGCAGTCTAATCGTACAGACACCTGGTGTTTGACTTTGTATTTGACTTGAATCTTTTATTTGTCTTTGATCTATATACGAGTCAATTTGTTTACCTGTTCCAATAAAATCTTTTTTACCAAAAAAAGAAAAAAAAAAAAAGGAGCATTCTTTTTAACACATCCAATTATGGAGCGAATTTTTATTCCAAGATCTCTTGGTTAAAATTTGATTTGTTTGTGGGACAACCCCTTTAAGACTTTCAACTCAATAAAAGATGGAGCTGAAAGTGGCGTCATTTTTTTTGAAGAAAGAAGCAATGTTTAACAATCTCAAAAAACATCTTTAATAAAAAAATTTCAGTTTTGGTGGGACTTGTCTGGGTAGAAGGCAGCAGCATTGAAACGTTTAGTACCATCATTATCATTTGCTATATTTCCAAGCAAGAGCTATAGCTCTAATCTAATAATCAAAATTATCTCCAAAATATAAACGTACATGTATCTACTTAAACTCCCAAAAACAAAAAATAAAAACTCTTCTATTTTCTTCTAGGATCCAAAAAATGTAAATCTAAACTTACTCTAAAATGGTAGGATACTTTCTCACAAGACCGAGATGGGATTACTCACACCTTGCCCTGCAGGATATTGGCCTATGAATGAAGTCTTTTATCAGCTTGGTAATGACAGCCTGTAAATCTCAATGTCAGAGCTAAAATATTTCAGAAGAGTAACAAGAGCATTTCTAAATGTCATTTTATGATATAATAAACAGTGGCATGTAAACATTTGGGCACCCCTGGTCAAAATGACAGTTATTATGAAGTTAAAGGGAATCTGTCACCTAGTTTAGCACTCCTATCCTGTCACTACCTGTCTCTGCAGTTTCCTACTGCATTACTAACCATCCCTCTCTGATCTAAATGCGCTTTATAAAAGTGAATGAATGATCATGCCCACCGAGGGTGATTGAAGTAGTGAAGCAGGGGGAGAGCGGACCCGGAGAGACTAATGCTAATACACTCTCCGGTGCCGCAAAAAGAGACAGCTTTGCCTTTGAAGCTTTGGAGCAGCGCATTGGCATTGAAGCTGGTTGATTAAACCCACTTGGCCAGCTTCATATTAGCCCTTATGATCTCTAATATAAAGAACTTGTAAACACTGTGATCCTTGATGCTTACACCGGCCAATGCTGATGGTGGGCAGCAGAGGTGGCCAGTAAAATAGGCAACCAAGACATAAATAATATAATTAAAAATCCCTCCATTGCTGAACAGGAAGGATTTTAAAGGGATTGTCCAGTCTAGAATGAAACGTCTGCAGTCACTCTGACTTAAGACTCGTGAATCCTCCCAGTTCAAGCACTATGTACTGCAAAAATTTGGTGTCTGAAACGGGAATGGCGGTCAAGAATGCGATATGCATATTCCCAGCCAAAATCCAACTTGTATTAAGTGAGGCCACGCCCACTAGTTGGGCTATGGCTGAGAGTTTGCATATCACATTCTAGACTGTCGTTCCTGGTACAGACAATGACAAAACCTCACAGTGTAGAGTGCGTGCACTGGGAAGATTTACAAGTCTACAGTCATATAGGGTGACTGCAGACTTTTCATTGCAGACCAGACGACCCCATTAAGAAAAGGCATGCTGGTTCTGATAAGCACTTTTCAATTTTACCAAGTTCAAATAAGACCACCCTTTAGCTACAAAGAACTTAATGTCTCATCTTCAGAATGCGTTGGCAACTAAGCACATGGCCGAAGCAAAGGCTTTGAGCCCTCCATGTACATTCACATAATTTGCACAATTTGTATAAAGTATATGGGTGTTAAGAGCTTGGTATGCGGTTAGACAACCTAGACATCTGAAACGAAGATCATACAAATATAGATAGAATAAAACATGAGTATGTGCTTGCAGAATATCTGTCTGAATTCCCTAAAAAAAGATGCCAACTGTAGTTACCTTTAAGAAATTACATTTCCACTCCATTTTTGCAGTATAAATTTTCTTAATGGACAGTTTACGGCTTGTGAGTGAAGAATCCAGTTAGCCAGCTCTTTACAAAACACTGTGCAGACTGTATGGTCTTTTTTTTCAGAATCTGATTTGCTTTTTACAGCACAATAATCACAGTGCGATATAAGGAGCTGATGGTTATGAAAATTCTCTCCCCAGCTGTGACATAAATGTTATCTTTATGCGTGCGGGTGAGAGGCTTGTAAATTATTTGTGGTAGCTCTTTGAGACATTGACTTCTTTCACAGGCGTATACTGTATTACTGGTACTTAAATAAACACATAAGTGGTAAGCGGGGACCACTTCATATACCTACATGCAATTTATACACACAGCAACATATTATTTTAGCAATCATACTGGTGGAATGGTGGAAAAATATATTGGCAATAAAGAGCAGTAAATTGCAATCGTACCGTTTATTACCGGTGTGTAGACAACAATCCCAGCCAAATTTGGGTCGGATACAGTTGTGTCTAGTATAAGGCCACCAACACTGAAAAACAAGTTTTATTCGTTTAATGAAGCAGATTCTTAATCATTTATTTAACATCTTGATTTTATTTTAAAATGCTACGAGTTCAAATGAGATGGTAGCTCTTCTGGGATTCTCGGAGCCTTTGTGACAAGCTATGCTACCAGATGTGAGACTTCCTTTGTAGTCAGTCTCGGGGATGTGCGAGTGGCTGCGGGCCTCTCCTTAATTAACGGCTGAGCAAAGCCTGGTAAGTTACAAGATAAGGCAGGGAAATGGAAAACTTGAAAAAAGATGTGTTTTGCCGCTACTGTTAAACAAATGTGGTTTTAAAAGCAAAATCAAACGGGTGGTCTGGGCTAAAGATGGCAAAAAACTAAAGCTAGGCACTGAGGGATGGCACAGAAAGTCCACATAATATATCAGAACTAATAGAAATTAATAAAATAGTATTTGGTTTATTATAACATAATATTTCAAGATACCAATTCTATTACCTTAAGAATTGAGTATCAGTCTTTTTGGGGGAATTTTGCTATATATGTAACATAGGACAAAATGATCCAGATTCCAGGTCAATTCTTGACGTTATAATCCAATATTCTTTATTAGGATCCATTTATAATATAGTAACATAGTCTAATATTAATCAACAAGGTGCTTTAAACATATGAAATGTTCTTATTCCCGGTAATTGTGAATCTGTTGGAGTACATAATCCTTACCTGTTCATCTGGCTTTCTACATTATTTGTTTTTATTCAGTTATGGTATATAAAACACAAGGTTTTTACTATACTGCTTTAATTTCACCTAAAGTTGCCCTCTAGACCCCCGTGACACACTTATCTTATTCATTTTTGCCTTACCTTTAATTAGAAGTAATAATCTTAAAGCATATTACACAACAGCAAAGTGTTATGAAAAGTTATCTTGGAGGGTTGCAGAACTGGGAATTTAGGTTTGACTATCGGGAGCATCTCTCCCTGTGTAGTATGACATGCCCGATATACTAGTGTAAGGAGACTAACAGGCCATGGAACGCTCCTCAGTGAGACATTCCCTCTTAGAGCACAGTAGAGGGCTCCTTGTACAGGCAAATCAGATTTCTTGTTTTGTACTGAGGAGGGGCAACACCCCCAAACACGTTTGCAAATATTGATTCTGGTTTGGCTTTTATCTTTAAGAGGTAGTTCACTACAAAACATAGTGGCCATATCAATTTACAGATGTGAAATATGTCTTTGCCAAATATATTCCTATGTCAATTGTGCCTGTGAGTGGCGCTATCGCTGTCCGCTCATCCCCATCACGTAACCCCAAGCTGAAGTGACCTCTGATGTCCCATGATATCACATCAATTTTTAGAACTGGAAACTGACCGGACATCACCGAGATGGGTCCAGTCTCTTTGAGTGACTGGGCTGTGAGTGGAGTTTCACTGCAAGTCCCATCCCAGCATCGGGTGGCCTCTCTCCTTCACTGCTTTTATTACCAGAGTGCCGTGATGCTGGGCTGTGATGTGCGGTGAAACTCTGCCCACAGCCTAGTTACTCAGGGAGACTGAGTCCTGCCTCCGTGAGGTTGGAGGCCCTGCTCAGTCCTTATCTTGTCTATAAATAATGTGGTACAAAAGATCAGCTTCAGAATTTTATTGATGAAGGCAGTCACTTGACAATAAATTGTAACAAAAAATGATGTAATGTTTCGGTCTTACATCAGACCTTCGTAAGACACTATAAAAATAAACAGACAAAGCAGAATATAAAGTCTTTCTTCTTTTGTTCACTTTTCTGTTTTTCTAGTTTATGATCAAAATCTATTTCTAATACATAATGCGGTAAAAACTTTTCTCTAGTGTTTTTCTGTTGCTATCCCTTCTACTTTTCTCTTATTTTGATTGTAATTATCCATAGAACACACTTCTGGGTTCGGCGTGATCATGGGACCTAGTCACATGACCTGTTAAGGGAGCGAATTGTTATTACCTATTGCTCATGCGGGGAACGTTATAGTGATGCCATAGGTACGCACTTCTGGTTTTCTGCTATAAGAATCCGGTGTTTCTTACTATCACTGCGCCATTTCCCCACACCACTGTGTGCTACCACTGCACCAATAACCTCTTGGTGTTACTCTCTCACCATTAACTGATTTTTACGCTTTTTAAACTTTTATATCTTAATGTTTTGTCCTTGTATTTGCAACTGATGGCAGTTACTTGCCACATTGATAGTGATCACAATCATTTTGCCATATGTTCACTTTCAGCAGGACTTATTCTCTCTTGATGATGCGGATTTCCCCCTTTCTTTTCTATACAGTTCGTGTGAATGACATTCTTTGCCTAAACCAGCAAGGCAGTATTACACAACAAGAATTGTTAGTGATTGGTACATGTTTGTTTTGAGATTGTGTTATTCTAGTCAATACATATTTTGTGGACTGTACAATTTGACTTTATATTCTGCCTTGTCTGTTTATTTTTTTAGTGTCTTACGAAGTACTGATATAAGGTGAAAACGTTACATACTTTTTTGTTACAATTTTTTGTCAAGTGACTCTACTTTCTTCAATACAATTCTGAAGCTGATCTTTTGTGCCAACTTACTTATAGATCATTTTTACGGGTTGGAACCCTTGAGTACCCCATATTGGGTAACTCATACATACTACTATCCAGTACTTATCTTGGTTACTCTACTTGACATCTGGTAAAGTTTTTAATATTTGATGCTAGGTTAGGACTGTCCCGATGGGGTTACTTTGACATGGTGGGATGGCTTTTACATTTTTTGATCAAATAAAGTTACCAAGTACCCTATTTTTGTTTTCATGCACTATTGCAATTAATTTATTTACTTTTTTAGGGTATCTGCTCATTTTTGTTGATTTTCTTTGGTTTTGTTCCGTGGTGCAAGGTCAACTTCCAGTTCCAGAAGTTGACGTGACATCACTGGACATCAGAGGCTTCTGGGGGATAGGGATGAGCGCACAGTCATAGCGCCGCTCACAGGAACAATTGTCAATGGAAGATACTTGGCAATAGACTTAATTCACAGCTGTAAACTCATTTTGCCACTATACATTGTAGTGAACCACCTCTAAGTCATGTGGCATGGCTTGTTAAAAGGTCAATATTGACTTTTAGGACTGCTTCTTTCAGTAAGGCTAGGGTCACACATAAGCCCTTGGTCCGTTTTTGGCTTCATTTTTGTCATTTTTTTTTTCTAAGTCCAAAAACTGATAGAAAAACGGATTGGATGTAATAAACACCCTGTCCGTTTTTTTCTGGACCTCAAAACATTGCTCTGTCCGTTTTTGAGCCAAAAACGTTGCTAGCAAAGTTTTTGGCATCAGTTAAAAAACGCATGCGTTTTTTTAACATGGGGCCCTATGGGAAACCCATGCGTTAACGCATGGCACATATAGGCACCTGCGTTAACGCATGCGTTAACGCATATGCGTTTTTAATGAAAAATAATGAAAAAATGACTAAGTCCAAAAACGTTCAGAGGTGCAGGAGGCTCAAAAAGCACCCCAAAAAAACGGATTGGTCATGGAAATCACTTCGAAAAACGGACTTCTATGTGTGACCCCAGCCTCAGTGACACGAGAGCTCAAGTCCTCTTCTTCTCTGAAGAGGCAATTTGCACATTTCAAACATATTCACACATACCAAGATTAAAACATTCAGTATGTTTGAAACGCATTGGTATATGTGTTGCAATGTGTTATTATATTTGCATTGGATGCTAAGAATATTGGATTTCAACTTCAAGAATTAACCTAGAACTGGGCCATTTTTTCTAGGTTGCCTATGAAGACATGCTAAACAGCAGCGGGACTTTGTGCTTCCAATTAACCTCAGACATTACTGAACGGGTGAGCTAGTTTATTTCTGGGTTTTTCAATATACAGTATATAATTTATATTATGCATATTTTTCAGATACTTTACACAAACATCTTTTTTATATGCTTGTATTTTGAGGTTTCCTTTACAAAGTTTTATGGACAGATTTGAATCCTAATTGGGAACTGTGGTTCACTCATTATATTTTTACCATGCGAAGTATAGTTAACACACAATTCTTATGAACGGATATTTTGCTTTATATTGCATTATTATTTTTTAAGAAGGTGCTTATGGTTTGATTTTCTGGATAGTGTACTGTATTTCAATCGAAAGGGTTCATTTTATTATGATTTGAACTGTGACCAGGAATATTTGCAATATTGTGGTTTGGTTCTTTAATAAATATTTTATAGACTGTAATCATTTGTACAGTTGCAGTGTTTTCCTATAGCCATCTTTTTTCTTTTAATTATTTTTTCACTAATACTTTAGAGCATTGGCGGACTACATCCTTGTTGGGGGACCAGTTCAAGAAAACATTGCGGGCAGCCGGCTAAAGCGCTCAACACAATGAATTCCTAGGTCCATTGCCCCCTGGGAATTTAGAATATGCAAATAGAGTCTGTGGAGCCTCGTTTAGGAGTCTCAACACAGGACTAGCCAGATCTTCCTCTAGTGAAGGACCTAGCCATGATAACCACCATATTAAGTGGCCCTTTGAGTCAATATCCAGCTCTTTACAAACTTAAAGATATGACAAGGGAATACCAAGGCCAGGTATCCATCCACAGACAGCTGTTTCAGGGTGTTGCCCCTCATCAGTGTGGAGTAGGATTCTGGCTAGGTGGGAGCAATGCCTAGTAAACCAACAAAACAAAGTATTCACTGATCTCAGGGAGACCAGTTCAAGAAAACATTGCGGGCAGCCGGCTAAAGCGCTCAACACAATGAATTCCTAGGTCCATTGCCCCCTGGGAATTTAGAATATGCAAATAGAGTCTGTGGAGCCTCGTTTAGGAGTCTCAACACAGGACTAGCCAGATCTGGCTAGTCCTGTGTTGAGACTCCTAAACGAGGCTCCACAGACTCTATTTGCATATTCTAAATTCCCAGGGGGCAATGGACCTAGGAATTCATTGTGTTGAGCGCTTTAGCCGGCTGCCCGCAATGTTTTCTTTTTTTTTTTATATACCATGAGATTTTTATTGATAAAGAAATTTGAAGGAAACAAACATCAAGTAACTGTATAAACATGTACAGTTGACGAAAAAGACAACAATCTAACAAGGTCCTCTGGTATAATAACAGAAGGCCAAGAAAAGTACAGGTGCTATGAGGAAAGGGGAGAGGGAATATTCAGGGAAACGGGTAGGGGAAAGGATGGGGAGGGGAGAGAGAAGGGGGGAGGGAGGGGAGAGAGAAGGGGGGAGGGAGTAGAGAGAGAAGGGGGGAGGGAGGGGTAATCAGAATTGTGCTTAACATTCAGTTCAGTCAATTATGAAAACAGGTTAAACGCAGGGTATTAATAACAGTTTACAGTATTGTATGGTGAGGAAATCCAAGGATCCCACCAAGTCAGAATTTTGGATCGGCGAGTAATGTCATGAGATAGAGCAAGTTCGTATTGTAGGTGGGTATTCAGAGAGTCCAGCAGGTCTTTGAGGTTGGGAGACCGAGCAGATCTCCAGCATATGGCCACGGAGAGCCTTGCTGCAAGAAGAGTGTTTGCTGTAATAGGTCGGACCGGAGCTGGAATGTCCTCAAGACCGATACCCAATAATGCGAGAGATGGAGTGAGCTGAGTAGTAATATTTGACAGAGACGTTAAAAGTATGTCGACTTGTCTCCAAAAAGACTGCATCAGAGGGCAAAGCCACCACATGTGAGCGGAAGAACCCACTCCACCACAGGATCTCCAGCACTCTTGAGCAGATGAAGAGGAACCCTGCCCTGCAAATCGGGCTAATTTAATTGGGGGTGAGATACCACTCCATTTGGATTTTCTTGATCTGCTCAAGGTGATTTATACATCGTGAATAGGCTGAACTACGCCGGGCCGATGTTTGCCATTGTTCGAGAGTGGCGCTGAATTGGAGCAGGTTTTCCCAACGGGTCATATAAGGTAGTTTATTGGCACTGTTCCGTCTAGCTATGGCACCATACAGAATTGAGATGCCATGCCCAGGTGGAGTGGGGGCTTTAAAGAAGTTCTGGACTAGGCCATCATAAAGCGAGATGTCGGGTGTGGGTAGAGTGATGGAATTTAAGAAGTGGCGCAATTGTAGGTAGCAGAAAAAAGAGGAGCGAGGGAGGGCATATTGCTCCGTTAGCTCAGTGAAAGACTTAAGGTTAGATTCGTTATAGACCTGATGGAGGTGCAGGACTCCTCTAGTTCGCCACAAAGAGAGAGACAAGGACTCCACAGACAGTTCCGCAGCAAGGATTGAGATGTACTTGGTCAAAAAAGGGAGGAGGTGTCTACTGTGGAGAGACCACACCTTCAGTAGTGTTGTCATTGATTTTAGAGGTGGTTTAATGCGGAGAGGGCTAAGCATCGACATCTCTAATAGCAATCTGGTAGAGTTGCGTGGGGCCAATGATTTCTCAATCTCCATCCACAAAGGGGATGGGAGATCGGCCCACCAGTGGCGCGCCGCAGCCAGGTGGATTGCTGTGTAGTAGGAAGAGATGTTTGGAGCTCCCATTCCCCCAAGATCAACTGGCAGAGTAAGAGCTCTGGCGCCCACACGGTGTGGTCTGTTGTTCCAAATGAACTTCCCTAGAGTGGACTGCAGCACAGCTATCATTCGGTTGGTGAAGGTCAGAGGGAGACCGGAAAGGATAAATAAAATTTTAGGTAGGTAGACCATCTTGATTATTTGGACTCTGGCTACCCAGGACAGAAAAAGGCCTGCGTGAGAGGCCAGGTCGGTTCTGAGATTTTGAAGGAGAGTGTCGAAATTGTGTTGTATTATTTTATCAGTCTGTAAGATCTGGATTCCCAGGTAAGGGATCCCTGAGGGTGACCAGACAAAAGGGTATTTTGAGCGGAGAAGCAGGGCTTGGCTAGGGGGGATGTTAATCGGATAAATTAGGGATTTAGAGGTGTTGAGCTTGTAATAAGAGGCTTCGGAAAATTCTGTTAGCAGTTCCATAATTCTGGGGATCGTAGCCATGACATCTGAGCACATGAAGATGACGTCGTCGGCGTATAGCCCGATCTTATGTTCCCTCCCCCCGATGAGAGGACCTTTGATTAATGGGTCAGTTTTAACTCTAATGGCCAGGGGTTCCATGGCCAGGACAAATATTAGCGGCGATAAGGGGCATCCCTGTCGGGTTCCGTTGGAGATGACAAACGGAGATGATAAAAAGCCCGACGCGCGGACCCTCGCCGAGGCGGAGGAGTACAGAGCCATGACTGCGTCCCTGAATCCCTCCCCAAAACCAAATTTGGTGAGGACCTTTTCCAAGTACCCCCAGTGCACTCTGTCAAAAGCCTTTTCGGCATCAAGAGAGAGAAGTGCACTGGGGGTAGATTGGCGTTCCATTATTTCCAAAAGGTCAACAACCCTTCTGGTACCATCTGAAGCTTGTCTACCGGGGACAAAACCCACCTGTTCTAGGCCAATGAGTGTAGGGAGAACTACTATAAGGCGAGTGGAGAGTAGTTTGGCATAGATTTTCAGGTCACTATTTAACAACGCGATTGGTCTAAAGTTCGCTGGAGATTCAGTAGGTTTCCCAGGTTTGGGAATTGCTGCGATTGTCGCTTCTAGACCTTCACGACGTATAGTTTTTTCTCTCCTCCAGTATGAGAAAACTGACAGTAATCGGGGTGCCAATTGTTTCAGGAAGGTGGAATAATACTGGTAGGTGAAGCCGTCAGGGCGCAATGTTTTCTTGAACTGGTCTCCCTGAGATCAGTGAATACTTTGTTTTGTTGGTTTACTAGGCATTGCTCCCACCTAGCCAGAATCCTACTCCCCACTGATGAGGGGCAACACCCCGAAACAGCTGTCTGTGGATGGATGCCTGGCCTTGGTATTCCCTTGTCATATCTTTAAGTTTGTAAAGAGCTGGATATTGACTCAAAGGGCCACTTAATATGGTGGTTATCATGGCTAGGTCCTTCACTAGAGGAAGATCTGGCTAGTCCTGTGTTGAGACTCCTAAACGAGGCTCCACAGACTCTATTTGCATATTCTACATCCTTGTTGGGTCACATAACTGGTGGTGCCTATACTTTCTTATGCAAAAAAAAAACTTTTTTTCTAACAAGTTCTCCTAAAGTCAGGACTTTGTAGAGTCTCCTTTTGTGGAAATTTCAGCTGTAAGTCACTTTGCATAAGCCTCTGAGCTTTCCACATCTTGCCACTGAAATTCTTGCCCTCTCAAGGAAAACTACTAAAGCTCCTTCAAGTTAGATGGTTTCTTCTGGTGAACAGCAATCTTTAGGTCTGACCACAGATTCTCAATTGGATTATAGGCTGGACTTTGACTAGGCTGCTCCAACACATTTATACGTTTTTCTTTAAACCACTCGAATGCTTTGGGTCATTGGTCTTGTTGAAAGGTGAATGTCCATCTCAGTCTCAAATCACTGATATACTGAAATATGATTTGCGACTCGGACCAGTTTCCTGTCCATGCTGCCGAATAAAGTCCCCAAGGCATGATGCTTCCACCAGCATGTTTCACTGAGGGGATGGTGTTTTTGGGGTGATGAGCTGTGTTGGGTTAGCGCTAGACATAGTGTTTACCTTGGTGGCCAAAAAGTTAAATTTTGATCTGATCAGACCACAACACCTTCCTCCCATACATATGGGGAGTCTCCTACATGTTTCTTTGCAGAATGATGTGTATATAATGACACTAAGCATGTGACTTATGAAGGCAATTGCTTTCACGAGAAATTTGTATGGGCTTCTTAGCAAAAGGAGTAAATACATATGCACATAGCAATTTGTATTTATTTTATCCCATAAATTTAATTTTTGGCATTTTTTCACATCACTTTATATAAACACGGGTTGTAATGTAGCAAAATTAGGGAAAAAGCCAAGGGGAGAGAACACTTTTACAAGGCACTGCTAATATCTATCTATCTATCTATCTATAAATTTTCACCCCCTTGGCTTTTTGCCTAATTTTGTTACATCTTGGGAAGGCTCATAAGTGACCTGTCAATCAGTGACCAGAGACTGGCAGCAGGTATAGAAATCGGGATAGGTGCTGGAGAACTTAAAGTGAACCTGTGACGTAGGTAAATGACCCCAGGCTATCACTACTTGTCCCTGCACCTTCCTATTATTATTCTAACTATCCCTCTCTCCTAAATGTGTGCTGTGACTGTTTTATAAAAGTTTTTTATAACTTACTGCCTCGTATTATAATGAAGCGGCTGCTACTGTTATTAGTTATTAGGAGTTCTGGGTATGACGCCAGACGCGTCATTTCATCTGTGATGAGCTGCCGTAATGTGCTCCACAGAGCATGTGCAATCGCAGCTTGAAGTCGGGCGATACAGTACCGGAAATTACGCATTCAGGGTCATACCCGGAACTCCACACAGGGCTCCGAGGCAGGCTGGGGCGTGCATTGTAATTAAAATATCAAGCCCATCGGGGCGTGATAAACACTGCTGGAGGTGACGAAAGGGAGCGAAAGAGGACGCCCAGGGAGGCTAATGACGGTAGCCCCCGCTTCATTATAATACGAGGCAGTAAGTTATAAAAACCTTTTATAAAACAGTCACAGCACACATTTAGGAGAGAGGGATAGTTCGAATAGTAATAGGAAGGTGCAGGGACGGGTAGGGATAGCCTGGGGTCATTTAACTAGGTGACAGGTTCACTTTAAATGCAGTGCCAAAACAGCAGCACTTGCATCTCATTTGCATAAAAATGTACAATTTCTCATATATGTCTGTATATATACTTTCCAACAGGTGCACAATTACAAGGAATAAAAAAATTTAGTGTGTGAAACGCCTTGGTTATTAATGTTGCACGATGTTACTATATTATAATTGGATCCTACTGAAGAATATTGGATTATAACTTTGGTAGAAACACCTGCGGACTGGTTCCCTTTAAAATCATCATTCTTAAAATGATACATAAGGGGCAACAAGTTTAAGTAATTAGCAGAAAATAAAATAGGAGTCACCAGTATGAATACCGGTAATAATTTTTTTTTTCCATTTTGTTTTCTTAACCCTTCAAATGAAACTGAAGCAGTAAAAAACTTATAATCCATTCCCCTTCATAGCTGTGTGAAGTCAGGAGAGTTAAGTTCTTTTAAAGTTTGCAAAAACTATCCATAGAGGCTATCATTTTTATGGTTTCTGTAATGGGAGCCTGTAAACACTTTAACATAAAGGGAACCTGTCAGGTTGTGTATGCTCCCCCAGCTATCACTGTCTGTAGCTGCAGCTTCAGAATACTATTCTAATCATCCCTGTCTGAGCTCAGAGTGTAATGTTAAAGGTGGAAAAAAATAATTGATACACTTACATTTTCTAATGTAAATGAGGCACAGTCTACATCTTGGAGGAGGTAGACTGTCTGGCAGGTAATAGTTAACATTTCAGCCGAATGTCAGAAAATGCTGTGAGACAGGGCCGTAACTAGAAGGGGGCTGGCGGGGCATCTGCCCCGAGTGCAGCAGGCAGGGGGGCACCTTCAGCCTCCTCCTGCAGCTCCCAAGGTTTCTCCCTGCCGGACACATGTTGCATGCCCCCCAGGCAGTGTGAGCCAGCTTTACTCTCCACCTGTAGAGCCGCACACTTATAGAACCTGTGCTTACAGGACCTGTGATGATGTCAATGGAGGGGAGGAGTCAGGAGTTACATGATTAGCTCCTCAGTGTATGCAGGACTCTGCTGTGCTGGATGAGGTAAAGTTTATGTGTGGGGTCAGGAGGGATTTATAGCGTGGATGTAGCAGAGCCGAGAGTGCACTAGGTGTATGGAGCAGAGCCGCGTGTGTACAGAACGGAGCCATATGTACGAGGTGTATGGAGCAGAGCCGAGTGTGTACGAGGTGTATGGAGCGGAACTGAGTGTGTACGGAGCAGAGTCGCTTGTGTACGAGGTGTGCAGAGCGGAGCCAAGTGTGTACGAGGTGTGTATAATGTGTACGGTATGGAGCAGAGTGTGTACAAGGTGTACGGAGCAAAGCCGTGTGTGCATGAGGTGTACGGAGAGGAGCAGCGTGTGTACGAGGTGTACAGAGAGGAGCCGCGTGTGTGTACGAGGTGTACGGAACAGAGACGCGTGTGTACGAGGTGTACGGAGCAGAGCTGCGTGTGTACGAGGTGTACGGAGCAGAGCCGCACGTACGAGGTGTACGGAGCAGAGCCGCGTGTACGAGGTGCAAGGAGCAGAGCCACGTGTACGAGGTGCAAGGAGCAGAGCCGCGTGTGTACGAGGTGTACGGAGCGGAGCCGCATGTGTTCAAGGTGTGTACAGAGTGGAGCCGAGTGTGTACGAGGTGTACAGAATGGAGCCAAGTGTGTATGAGGTGTACGGAGAGGAGCCACATGTGTACAGAGCAGAGCTGAGAGTGTACTAACTGTATGGAGCAGAGCCGCGTGTGTACGGAGCAGAGCCGAGTGTGTATGAGGTGTACGGAGTGGAGCCACGTGTGTGGTAGGTTTATGGAGCAGAGCCGTATGTGTACGGGTCGTTCAGAGCCGCGTGTGTGTAGTAGGTGGAGGGCTCTGTGAGGGGCAAGATAATACTTGGAGGGGTGTGAGGAGCCTTTATACCTTATGCAGGGGTGTTTGAGGGTTGTGTTGGGGGCCATTATACAGTGTGAAGAGGTGTAGGAGCCATGATACTGTATGTAGGTCCATTACACTGCAAGGAGGGCTGTATGGGGGTCATTGTTGGAGATCATACTGTGCCAGTGTAGTTGAGGGGCTTACAGTAGGGTCATCATACTGTGCGTATGGAGGAATTCACTATGGCTCGTCAAATAGTGTTTGGGGTGCCCTTTTGTTGGCATTACACTTTATGGCTGTAACGAAAGGGGAATCAAAGGGCTTCAATAGGAGGAAAAATACATTTGTACGGGCTGCAAAGTTGTGAGAGATCTTATTCTGTGACCCAGGCAAATATTTTGTGGGGGGAGGGGGGCATTAAGAACTTCCACTATGTGGCCCCAATATTTCTATGTAGGGCCCTGGTGCAGGATGCATTGTCCCTCTGCTGCAGGACTGATTCGCCATAACTTACACACCAGGTCCAGTGCCGCCCCTCGGTACATACAGGCATCCAGCCATGTTTCTCCCGAGAGGCGGTTGGTCGATAATGCTCGTCCCCCTTCCCACTCCCACATACTTTGCTCAACCTAATTGGACAGCCCTGGCTATTGGCTCCAGACAGCCCTCTGTGCAGTGCTTGTGATTGGCTAAGTGTTGCAGGAGAAGGTGTGGTCTGTTGGGGGAAGACTCGCCATTTTACCAGCTTCATGCAGTGGCGGCTTGTTGATGCTCAGACTGCAGGTCATTGCATGTGGTGTGTGGACGGTGCTGCATGGTGACATGTCTGCCAGGCAGCCGCCACATTGGAGCTGCCCAGTATGGACACAGTATGAGGAGTAAGGGGGATGGATGTGGCACAGTATATGTAGTGAGGGGGGATAAGTATGGACACAGTATGAGGAGTAAGAGGGATGGCTGTGGCACAGTATATGTAGTGAGGGGGGATCAGTATGGATGCAGTATGAGGAGTGACAGGGGGATGGCTGCAGCACAGCACATGGAGTGAGGGGGGATTGCTGTGAACACAGTATGGGGAGAGAGAAGGGATGGCTTATGACACAGTATGAGAAGTGAGAGGGGGATGGGTGTGAACACAGTAAGTGGAGTGAGGGAGGATGGCTGCCGACACAGTATGGGGAGTGAGGAGGGGATGGGTGTAGATACAGTATGTAGAGTGAGAAAGGGATGAAGTATTGAAGAAACAGCAGGGGATGAGAAAAATGTAAAGGGGTACAGAATAGAGATTGAGCATGTATGGAGCTGTATGGAAAGGGGGCAGCATGCGGGGACAGTATGTAGAGTTTGGGGAGTTTGATGAGGGAGAACAGTATAAACTGTCTGCAGTATAGGGGGACAAAGTGTAGAGGATAGTGTGATCATGGTGCCCAGTATGGAAAGGAACTCTGCTGGGAGACCTGATGTGATGTCACAACCATGTGCCTACAATAGGCGGAGCTAATTCCCCATAGGACATAATGAGTTTGCTCACTTTGGTCTGCCCACTATGGTCACATGATCTTTACATGATACAGGTCCTTCAGACAGATATGTTAATAGTGAGTTAACTATTAATCAATCTGCCAGAGTGTCTACAGTCTCCAAGGTGTAGATTGACTGCCTCATTCACATAAGACAATGTAAGTTTATAAATGCTTTTTTTCTCTCCTCTAACATTACACTATGAGCTCAGACAGGGATGATTAGAATAGGACTAAGGCTGGCTTCACACTTGCAGATGGATCTGCAGCGTTTTGCAGATGCATCTGCAAGTGTGAGCATGCTGACCGCGGCCCCTATGTTTATAATAGGGCGCACGCGGTGTGAAAGCTCTCATTCACTCCTATATGTGTACTGTCAGCAGGCGTATGCCTGCTGACAGATCA
>JARQOC010000004.1:411398650-411460190 GCA_033576535.1 Allobates femoralis | reverse complement strand
AAAAGGAGTAGCAGGAATACAATAAGTGCATAAACTGGAAACTTTTCACCTCATAAGGCCACTTGCACACGCTGAGTATTTGGTGAGTTTTTTTACCTCAGGATTTGCCGCCAAAACCAGCAGTGGGTGATTAAATACAGAACTAGTGCAGGTGTTTCTATTAGACCTTTCCTCCGATTGCTCCACTTCTGGTTTTGACTACAAATCCTGAGGTAAAAAACTCATCAAATACTCAATGTGTGCATGTGGCCTAAGGGTGCTTTCACACTGCGTTTTTCTGTGATCCGTGGCTGTCCGTTGTAAAACGGACAGCCACGGATCAGATTTTGGCCCCATGTTATCCTCTGGGCACGGATCACATCGGATTTGGCCTTATTGGCATCCGATTTTTGTTGGATCCAATTCTGGCCGATTTTTTGCTGTGCCCAAAATCGCAGCCTGCTGCGATTTTTGGCACAGCGGGTCAAATCGGACCGAGTTGGATCCGACCTGATCCGCGCCAAATAACATGGAGCCTATGGAGCGAGGATCCGAGGAAACAGCTGATGTCTCCTCGGACCCGATCTTAGTGTACTGAGGATGCTCAGTACACTAAAATCGCTCTGTGCCATCTAATATCACTTCTGCAATGTATATTCATACATTGCAGAAGTGATATCCAGTTAAATGAAAGGGTTAAAAATAAAAAAATCATTATTCTCACCTCTCCACGATCCAGCGATGCCTCCAGCGCTCTGAGCTTCTAGGACCTGGCCTGACATCACAGTGCAGTCACATGACCGGTTACCGCAGTAACCGGTCATGTGACTGTGACATCACGCCAGGTCCTGTTGATCAGAAGAAGAGAAGCTGGAAGCACCGCGGGAGTCGTGGAGAGGTGAGAATGAAGATTTTTTATTTTTTAAGCTCTGCAAAGAGGGTGGGCAAAGAGGGGCTCTAAAGAGGGGACAAAGAGGGGAGACAGAGGGGACCAACAGGAGGACAAAGAGGGGAAAAAGAGGGGACAAAGAGGGGAGACAGAGAGGGGACAAAGAGGGGAGACAGAGAGGGGACAAAGAGGGGAGAAAGGTGACAGGAGGGAGAGAGGAGGAGAGGATCCAAACTGATGCTGCAAAATATCAGGATCGGATGCCTATTTGGCATCCGATTGCAGTCATCAGTTTGGATCCGTTGCTGTCCGAGGGGTGCAGCAAAAAGTCTGATCCCCTCGGACAGCACAAAAACGCTGTGTGAAAGCAGCCTAAGAGATCTTCTTTAAGGGAAAACACTGGGCAACTGTTCACACATGCTATCCAGGTCCTGAGACAGCAGTGCATGACTTTGGGGTTCAGTCTCCATACAAGGTTTGCCTACAGTGTTTGTTGAACATGTTTCCACAATGTAAATATTCGCTTTGTTAAGGCACAAAAAAAGCTACATATACAGCTCTAAAATAGACTGCCTCATTATATACCTCTTACTTTTCTTTTTAAGATGAGTATAAGATGGCATATTGGACATCACTACGTAGATAGACATTCTACAGAGAGTCCCATGCTGGAGTGCAGTAAGCATATTCGATTTGGCTGTGTACTTGCCTTGAAGTAGTGAGGCTATAAAGGCAGTGGCCACACTGCTGGAACAGAGAAGTATGGCATGGTCCAGCCGGTATTTGCCCTCAGGTATCCAGCCCAATATAACGGCTGCAACGGCAGCCAAAAAGCCAACTACCGTTGCCTGTACCTGCAGAAAGGAAGAAACAGATGTTCATGTCCTGTGGATAGACAATGCATTGTCATCTCTGCTGGAGCAATAAGGGTGAGTGCACACATTAAGCATTTGGTACAGAAATTTCGGAATCTTTTGGCGTGAAAATTACAGCACAAGATACACATGCTTTTGGTGCAAATTTTTCCCCACTTATTAGTATGGGTCAAAGCTGCACCAAAACGCTGAAGGAATTGACATGCTGAAGATTTATTTCTCACCAAAGCTGCAAGGAGAAAATCCTCAAGACGTAAAGGAGACTTCAGAATTCTCATTCACTTCAGGTTTTGTGATGAAAACGCAACATGTGCATGCAGCCTAAGATATTGCAGATTTGAATTTCCTTTTAGTTTTAATGATTCAAATAAAGATATATGTCTGATTTACATAATGCTTCAAATTTCTAGTTTTCAGAAGATCACACAGTGCTCGGTTGGAGTTATGATTTAATTAACTCATTCCCTAATATTAGTCACCTGAACTGAACTTAAGTTTGTTCAGTTTTGGCCCTTAAATGAGTTTTCTAATATAGAAAACACTGATAAAACTGACTTGTGGCATAAACAAGCAACGATTAGAAATGATCAGTGATTTATTGTGCAATGCACAAAGGCTGGAGTTGCACTCGGCAGCACAGTTTCTGTTTACAGAGGAAGATGTGCTGTTGAGAATAATGATCTTGTAACCAAATCAAAGATCATTTCACCCGATGAACAAGCGGTTTCTGATCGGCTGTCTGTTTACACTTTACGATTATTTGGAAGCAATCATTTCTAAGAATTCTTGTTCATGATGATCAAATGAAAGAAAAAGGGGGAAGGGGAACAAGAGGCGCAATAGTGCCTTATCACTTAGACACTGACAATCCGGTGGTATAAAGGAACCACTCACCTATTTCAGTTGTGCGACCCACAACTGGTATGTAGACATGTAGTGTTTTATCCGGATGGCTGCTGCTGGACTCCCACCGACCACTAGCACGTGGAATCACACAGTAAAAAAATGGGAAAGGAAACGGTGTTCACCAGTCCGCGCTGCCAGGATCCACTTATTCCAGGGAAGAAACTCAAGATCAGATGTGATGTGATCAAAACCTTTTATTGCATCCAACGCGTTTCAACGCCTTTCCTGGCGTCTTGAAGACGCCAGGAAAGGCGTTGAAACGCGTTGGATGCAATAAAAGGTTTTGATCACATCACATCTGATCGTGAGTTTCTTCCCTGGAATAAGTGGATCCTGGCAGCGCGGACTGGTGAACACCGTTTCCTTTCCCATTTTTTTACTGTGTTCATGATGATCGGGCGCTGTACCTTAAGAAAAGCCATAAATGTTAAATTTGGTGGGGAAGCCAAGATCTGGCAATATCTAAAAGAAAAGGGGTAGACAAGGGCGCAATGGGTCTAAACTCTATGTAGGAAGTGTATGTGTGGCGCCCCTGCGTCCAGGGTGGCCACAGGTAGTACTGCAACCCGGAGAAGGGAACAGCAATGGTTGGAAAACAAGGAGGATACGACCATCCCTAAAGCTATGCCTCGGATAGCTAGTAAAGCAATTGACCCACTCGGAGCTTTGGAGGAAAGTTACCTTGAGTTGCCAGCACCGTTGATACCGAGTACCCCGTCCCGTGGGGCTCCACAAATGTGCAATATAAGAACGGCTCACCTTAGTCAGTTGTGTGACCTACAACTGGTTTTAAAGCATCACAGCTGCAGCCGGATTCCCCACCTCATAAATGGTCCTCAGTAACTCCAGAAACGGACAAAAAGATTTTTTGATGTACGCTGCTCTCTATAATGATGAACTTTCTCTGTGCTTAAAACAATGGTTCTTTATTCCAACGCGTTTTGAGATCGTCCTGACCTCTGTTTTGTATCCCTGATTAAGAAGTCAGAACGACCTCAAAACACGTTGGAATAAAGAACCATTGTTTTAAGCACAGAGGACGTTCATCATTACAGACAGCAGCGAGGATCTACAAATCTTTTTGTCCGTTTCGGGAGATCTGGTAATAAGCACAATAAAGGGTCAAAGTGCTCACAATCAATGGAATGGGACTGTGCAGCATTGGATGATCCAGAACGCTTATGTAAGAATTAAGGGTACGCCATTGATAAAACATGTTAAGTATTTTCAGTCCTTGAAACCCCTTTAAATTCACATGGCTTAAGATTAAGAAATATTCCCATCGTGTAAAGTATCATGATATCACTAGGATACTATGATACATAAAACAATACTACAGTCTTTTTATTTATATTTTTCAGCGCTGCAGTGGTGCATTTAACCCAAGGCCTCTTTCCCTAGCAATATGCTCACCCTCCGGTGTCTTCACCTTTTTCAGCATAACTCCAGTCTCGCAGCGTCATGTTGTGATCATAACTTCTGATTGGCCAGAGGTCAGAAGATACGTCACAAACTCTCAATGCATCTCTACAAGAGCTAGAATGTGGCCCTCATAAAACACTGGAGCAGTCCGTAAATCACAAACTGCAAAAGACCAGCATTGATAACAACACTGTTGCCAGGAGCACAGGACTTCAATTATAAGCACCTGTGGAGCCCACTGGGACGGGGTACTCGGTACCGGACCGGGGTACTGCTGGGGAATGTCACGGCGGTTCTGGTCCGGACCGTGTCCCGGGCCCGCACAATAAAATGGGGGTTATTTACAGGGGATTTGTCACATGTGACGCCACCCACATTGTGTGGTCAATAATGGGGACCACCGCTGCTGCAGAACCTCCGGGGATGATGAGACAGCAGCTAGGATGGTGTAGTTCTTGTGGGCAGAACTGGGTTCCCCGGGGCAGTGGTAGTGAAAGTCAGTGATGGTAATTGTAGGCTGTGCAGGAGAAAGGGGTGATGTGGAGATGGCTCCTGACGGGGCTAGATGGAGGACTGACAGCTTTTCATACCTGAAATCAGACACAGACAACGTAGCAGGGTTCACCCGGGTTTACTGTTCTTTTCCTTCAGTCAAACAGGCACGGTACAATACAATTCTTTACAGCTTTGCCATATTGAATCCGGTATACTGAACCCACTGCAGCCAGGTTATCTTTCCTAGACTCCTCTGTCTTTCTACGTGTCCTTTCAGGCTATTTCTCAGTGTTTTCTCCTCAAAGTGGACTGAGGAGCGGCAGCTCGGTCCCTTTTGGCAGCTTCTCCCTTTAATTCTTTAGGCGGTAAGCCGGGTCCTATCTATGCTGCTGTGCTCCCCAATCTTATGGTGGAAATATAGATCTGGAATCTGTATTCCCCGTCAGGTTGTCTGGGGCACCGGGTAAATCGTCAGTCCCCTTCAGAGCTGACACTCTGCTTTCAGCCAAACCACAGGTATCCCTATTTCTCAAGAGATTACCAGGTCCCTTTCCTTTCTGTGTAACTTCTTGGTATAATCAGGGAAACTTTCTTATCAGTCAGTTGCTGGTCTTCACTACCTTTCTGGACCTGATGGTACTGGTCTTGTCTTGACTGCTCGGCACCTGCCTACTGGCTAACCGCTTCCTGTCACTCCCTTATATACCCATCCGTTACCATGACTATGCTCCATCCACTCATATCTAGCCTATTACCCCTTGTCTGCCTAGAGCAGTGATGGCGAACCTATGACACGCGTGTCAGCACTGACACGCGTAGCCATTTTCAGTGACACGCGGCCGCCGGAGAAACTAGACTCGCTATTTGGATAAAAACCACAGACACATCTGCGATTTGTAAATGACACATTACTCGCTATTACTCGCTTCCCCATTCATTAACATTGGACTCGCTAGACTAGCAACGAGTAGCGAGTCCCGGGGTCGGACTCGCTAGACTAGAGTCAAGCGATTCAGAGTTAGGACTCGCCCATCACTAACTACAGATGAGGAAAAAAAAATGTGCTGGAGGTCTGTAGCCAGAACAGCAGAGCTCCGGCACAGAGCGTCTAGTCCTGGGACTTCCGGTAGGGCGGCGGAACTTCTGGCTGGCGCAGCAGGGAGCAGCGGAACGCTGTGGGGGACGCATATCTGAGGCCCTGTGATCGCTGTCTGGAGGTCCAGTGATTACAACCATCCTCGAGTCCAGTGAAAGGTTCTGGGCAGAATCTGGGCTGGGTGTCATGAATGTGTGATTGGCCATTACTGAGATAAGTGAGGGGGAGGCTGGAAGAGGCCTGTGCTATGGGTGCCGTTTCCCGCCATTAATTTACATAAGGAACGCCATCTTGCAGCGTACAGACTCCATTTCACCCTATTAATCCCTATTTCTGCTTATTAACTCTGCCCTTTCCTAAAAGACAGTTAACCCCTAATTGCCTGCAGGGCTATCTATAAATCTTCTGTCACTGCCCCTCTGATGGAGAAGCCAAAAAAAACAAGGTTAAGTAAAGGAAGTGGTAGTAGTAGCAGTAGCCGACCCTTTCAGGAGACATGGACTGAGATGTATGGCATTATAGAAAAAAAATGGCAGATCATTTTGCGTTCTATGTAGTGAAACGGTAGTAAGCAGAACGTGGAATATAAATAGACATTTTGACAGATAACCTTAGTAGCGCTTGCTTGGCCTTGAAGTGTACAAAATACCAACCTTCAATTGAAGATTTAGCCAATGAAATTCAGCAACAAAAAAGTCACTAAATCAGTGATGGCGAACCTGTGGCAGTCCAGCTGTTGCTGTTGCTGGACTGCCACAGGTTCGCCATCACTGGAAGAATTCCCCCTCCCCCTCACTTATCTGACTTACTTCATGACACCCCACACAAGTTAAATAACAGCAAGACCAACAAAAGAAACCAACTGACAGATTAACAAAGAAGTCACTAAGCAGGTAAGTTAAAGAATTATACATATTTGTTATTTAAACTATAAATATCGTAAAATTAGGGTTTTTTTTCTCAAGGTGACACACCTCGCGAGTTATGCTCGCTTTTTTGGCGAATTTTGACACACCAAGCTCAAAAGGTTGCCCATCACTGGCCTAGAGTCCCAGACTCAGGGTTAGGTCCCTATGCAGTGGATATGTGTGCGAGGTGTTTGTTAAACAAACTGTCTACCCTCCTGCCTGGCTGCAGTACTACCTGTGGCCACCCTGGACGC
Source organism: Allobates femoralis (assembly GCA_033576535.1). Lineage (NCBI taxonomy): Eukaryota > Metazoa > Chordata > Amphibia > Anura > Aromobatidae > Allobates > Allobates femoralis. The sequence goes on along the minus strand of JARQOC010000004.1, from coordinate 411,453,366 downwards.
AGGAGCGCCACACACCACTACAGCAGTGAAATAAATAAATTAAAAAAAACAAGATTGGTGCTTTAAATCTATGACTAGTGAGAGTCCTATCTCTGAGAATCTCACCGATCCCGATAATGAAGGGTCTACACAGCTAGTATTATGATGCATCTTCTTCTCTCTCATCTTCCAGACAGTGGTTCCTCAGCCATCTGCTAAGTAATGAACTGGGTCCACTCGGCAATTACATAGCTTGGTGGAAAGGCATTGCTGATGTGTACAAAAAACCTTGAAGGATATGCAGCATGCTGACTCCTTTAGTATCAGGTTTGATGGGACCCGCAATGATCACAAAATGTTGGCAGTTTTAGTTTCACAATTGGTGAGAGCCCAAGATGTTGAACCCCTAATTAACACAAAATGGTGGCTCCTTTATATTCAGGTTTGGTGGGAACCTTCGGTGTCAGTCCTCCAATGAAGATAAAATGTTGGCTCTTTTAATGTCAGAATCGGTAGGAATCTTAGATCGAATCCCCAATGATCATAAAATGTTGGCACTTTTATTCTGTAAATTCATGGGAATCCCAGAGGTCAGTTCTCGATCATAAAATGTTGCCTCGGACTTCTGGTTCCAGCACTAATATGTCCAGAGGGGAGTGAATCGGCTCCTATCATCCACATCCACAGCCAAAAAAGCGGCAATTAAACCAGTGCGCGACAACCCCTGGACCTTGCGGTGTACTCGCAAGAAGAAAGGGAGATCCCAGGCATGGATAGGACTATAAGCTTTTAGACAGGAAGATGGCAACATACCTGGCAGAAGACATGAAAAAAGCAGTGAAATAAATAGTGCAGGCTTCAACCCTGGCGCTGCAAACAGCGTTAAGACAACAGGGGGTGCAGCTGCAGGAAGCAGGGCAAAAGCTGTCTAACGCAGAAACAGTCCACATGAGTGAGAAGCTGGGTGATTTATAAAATCGCTTAAGGAGAAACAACCTGAGAATAGTTGGCCTCCCAGAGACGATACCAGTCAGGCAATTAGATGACACCAGACAGGGTTCATTAAAGGGAGATTAGCAGATACCAATATAAGGAAGGCAATGATCATAATGGATGTGATAAGAGAGAGGAAATTGGGCCTACAGGAGATGCCAGCCATGGTCACATTAGATGCAGAAAAAGCATTTGATAATGTGGAGTGTCTATGGCTGGATCTGGTGTTGGATAAGATAGGCAAGATAGGCGCTTTTAGAGGATTTATTAAGATACTATATTCCAATCCACTAGCTAGGGTGTACACCCCTGGGTTTCTATTGGACACCTTTGCGCTAGGTAAGGGAACCAGACAGGGGTGTCCATCGTCTCCGCCATTATTCAATTTAGCAATTGAACCACCGTCTCGGTTTCTTAATGACTGAAGCAAGTATGGAGGGATTAAAGTGGGGAGGAAGGAAGTTAAATTTGCTATTTGCAGATTGTATTGTATTGTTTATGAACAACCCAGAAAGAGACCTTCCAGAGTTACTGAACAAAATTGAATTATTTGATTTATTCTCTGGATTCCGTCTGAATAAGTCAAAATGTGAGATGCTAATCCTAAAAGGGGAGAGACAAGAAGGGCGAAACAAGAGTCTACTGGGTATCCCAAAAGCTACCACATCTGTAAAGTACCGAGGAATGCACTTAGGCAGCACATCGGGGATTGTATATTCCGTGAACTATAGATAGAAAAGGAATTAGAAATATGGACAGGGCTGCCCATATCCCTATTGGGAAGGTGTCATTTAAGGCCCCTTTCACATCTCTGCGTTTGCTGCGTTTTGCTGCGTTTTGCTGCGTTTTGCTTCATTTGCGTTTTTTCCGCGTTTTTACCACAAAAAACGCATGAAAAACGCATGCAAAAACGCATGTCAAAACGCATGTGCGTTTGGCAAAACGCAAAACGCATGCGTTTTTGCAAACGCAGCTCAAAACGTGGCAAACAACGTTTTGGGCTGCGTTTGGAAAAACGCATGCGTTTTGCGTTTTTGCAAACGCACATGCGTTTTGACATGCGTTTTTGCATGCGTTTTTCATGCGTTCCCATTAAAATCAATGGGGACAAAAACGCATGCGTTTTCATGCATTTTTTGCGGTAAAAACGCGGAAAAACGCAAATGAAGCAAAACGCAGCAAACGCAGAGATGTGAAAGGGGCCTAATTAAAATGATACATTTTTCAAGATTATTGAATCCAATGCAAACGATTCCTTTGTTAATCAGACATATAGACATCAACAAAATAAATAGGCCTTTGTGAAATTTATTTGGTGAGGTAGAAAACCTAGGATCAACATCAGAACGTTAATGTTTCCTAAAGAGGGGGGAAGGGGGAAAATTTGGGTTGCCAAATATAAGAGGATACAATGTGGCATGCTTGCTAAGACATGTGATGGATTGGGTGAAAAGAACTTGAAGATATTCAGAATACATATTAGAGGCCGAGTTCTGTAGACCGTGGGATCTAGCCTCACTACTACATTCGCCTCTGGCAAGCATTCCAATAGACATAAAAAATTCATTGATTTGTCGAGACACTATTATGGCTTGGAAAACATTAAGAAAAATATATAAATTGTCCCGAAAAATATCTAAATACCTCAATCCCTGGACACATCCTGATTTTACATTAGGATGGGAAAATATGCTATATCCAGATTGGGCCAGGAGAGGTGTGAAAACAATGAGACCTGCTACATATGACTGAGAGTAGATGGATTACAGGCCAGGAAATCATATAAATTTATGGACTCCCTACTTTCCAACTAGCACAATATAGCAATTGAAACACTATGTTATGCAAAAATTACCAGTACTAGATGTAGACAAAGGAATGGGACAACTTGGTCAGTAAGGATATAAGAAGATTAATATTTCTCAACTGTATAGATCAACTATGGAAGTCTTGTTACCCTCAGAATCCGACAAACTGACTAAAGCATGGGCAAGGCTTCTCAACAATGAAGACGTAGAAGATGAGATCATTAGAAGTTGCGGAAAAGTAAGGAAACACTTATTTCACGAACAATGGAGGGATAGCCAATTCTGTATAATGCACAGAACAATTTGTGGTTTCAATATGCCTCCCAACATACATCATCCAGAGAGATCACTAAAATGTCCCAAATGTGATGCAGATAAAACAGACAAGATGTATGGTCTTTGGTTATGCTCAAAATCGCAGGAGTATTGAAAGATAATACAGAAACTTGTTTGGGAAACATGTGGAATTAGGGTGGACCTGGATCCCATGTGCTGGTTATTTCACTATACAGAGGGTAAAGGCAGAGGATGAGGGAGTTCAGGCTCTTTTTCACATGACCACCATGGTAGCAAAGAGATTGATTCTTAGAAACTGGCTATTGTACAGACTTACAGGGAGAGCAAGGTTATATCAGGGTTGACGACAGCAATGGACATAGACAAGAGAAATGTAGAGAGGAAGAGAGATAAAATGGCAGAAGGTTTCTTCAAAAAGTGGAGGAAATGAATAGAGTCTAGACCAGGGGTCCCCAACTCCAGGCCTCGAGGGCCGCCAACAGTGCAGGTTTTCAGGATCTCCTTAGTAATGCACAGGGTTGGAATCATTACCTGTGCATTTGATCACATTAACACTTGTGCAATACTAAGGAAATCCTGAAATCCTGCACTGTTGGCGGTCCTCGAGGCCTGGAGTTGGGGACCTCTGGTCTAGACTAACCAGGATGAGAACTGACGAGTGGTTTTACCTTACATTACTTTAGAATGGTATTTGTTGGAGGATATTCAAGGTTAATTGGGAAAATGAAAAATATAATGCTCACGATGGTACCAAATAGTAAGAACCAAGGGATATCATGTTTTAAGAACTAAAGTAGCTTAGTATGAGGGGAAAAGAAAATGAGTATAAGGATCAATATGAGGAGGTTGATGAGAGGATAGCAAAACATGATGAGGATAGCAACTCTGATAAAGCATTGGGTTGAATGTTAAAATTATTCACTGTAATGTATTAACGAATATTGTCAAAGTTAGCTTTGGAAATTGACTAAATGTAATAAAAAGGATTTTTCAAAAAGAAAAAAAAAAAATATGTTGCCTCTTTAATTCTCATGATTAGAGGGGAATCCTAGAGCTCAGTCCCACAATGATCATAAAATGTTGGCTCTTTTATTCTCAGAATTTGAGAGAATCCTAGAACTCAGTCCCCCAATGTTTATAAAATGTTGGCTTGTTTATTCTCAGAATTGGTGGGCCATAAAATGTTGGCATGGCCTAACGATAACTATACCCGTTTAAATGAACAAAGCTCTAAGATGCACCTAAAGGTACCTTCACACACAGCAATATTGCTAGCAATTTCACTGGCAATTTGCTGGTTGCAGTGAAATCATGGACACATTGTTCTATTTTGTTGCTGTGTACAAATGGAACAATGTGTCCATGATTTCACTGCAACCAGCAAATTGCCAGTGAAATTGCCTAGCAATATTGCCGTGTGTGAAGGTACCTTAAGATGCATGGGTAAATGGTTAAAGAAAACGAGGTACTTTTATTAAGAAAGGTCAATTTATATTTGGCAGTGTGTGAAGATCTGAAAGTGAACAACAACCAATTAGAGAAACACTATAAAAAGATACCCTTCCTCCTGATCTTGTACAGCATGAGGCTCTGAAAAGTCTTCTTGACTTATCACCACTTGTAATTAATGTACTAACTAGAAGAGAATATTCAATCCTACTCAATGTTTCTAACAATAGGCAGTGGTAGGATGTAGGACTGTGCATTGTATAGTTTCATACTTTGAAATCATTAAAAACCGAAGGAGATTCAATTATACGAATCTTGAATGTTGTATCTCATATGTCTAGTTTGTTGGTGGATCTTGAAAACGTAAATAAATTTCATTATATACCATATTTATCAATTAAGGTCCGAAAGTGTGCTAATACTGAAAGACAAGGCATGTAAATGTGATCTGAAATAATTAGATGAAAAGCTATATGGATATAGGAAAGTAAAAGGACTAACAGATAATTATTACCTGTTTTAAGGCCAGATTACCAATTATAAGGTTCCATTTCTCTATGGGAGAATCCATCTTTCCAACATTGACCTAAAAAAAAACACAGATGTGTCATCACCACCATCACCTTCATCAATACATGAATGAATTCAAAGATTTATTGTGGAAGTCTCTGTTACTGTCCCATTCAAGTAAGTGGAAATTCCAAAACTTCATTCACAAATATGATACATATTATATATATTCTTATGTATATACTACATATATACAGGGTGGGATACACCTAAATGAATTGGGAATGGTTGGCAATATCATCTTCCTGTCTGTGACACATTAGTATATGGGAGGGTGAAAACGTTTCCAGATGGGTGGTGACCACGGTGGCCATTTTGAAGTTGGCCATTTTGGATCCAACTTTATGTTTTTCAATGGGAAGAGGGTCATGTGACAAATCAAACATACTGAGAATTTCATAAGAAAAACAATGGTGTGCTTGGGTTTAACATAACTTTATTGTTTCATGAGTTATTTACAAGTTTATGACCACTTATAAAATGTGTTCAAAGTGCTGCCCATTGTGTTGGATTGTCAATGCAACCCTCTTCTCCCAATCTTGGCACACTGATAGCAACACCGCAGAAGAAATGGTAGCACAGGTTTCCAGTATCCGTTGTTTCAGATGCTGCATATCTCATATCTTCACAGCATAGACAATTGCCCGGGTGGGCCATTTATATTGATACACCTAAATAAAATGGGAATGAATGGTGATATCAACTTGAAATAACTCATGAAAGAATAAAGTTGCGTTAAAACCAAGCACCCCATTGTATTTCTTATGAAATTTTCAATAGGTTTGATGTGTCACATGACCCTCTTTCCATTGAAAAAAATAAAGTTGGATCCAAAATCGCTGACTTTAAAATGGCCGCCATGGTCACCACCCATCTGGAAAAGTTTTCCCCCTCCATATACTAATGTGCCACAAACAGGAAGTTGATATCACCAACCATTGCCATTTTATTTAGGTGTATCCATATAGATAGCCCACCCTGTATATCTATACCAGTACTTTCCATCGAGTCTTTTCCGGAGGGCAAAAACATCCATTTTTCAGGGAGAAGACACTATCTTTCTCCAGAGTTTTGTAACCTAAAGCGTCTTTTTCAGAGAATTTTCTATAAGCTTTTTCAATCTCTCAGGCTCTCTTTTTGCATTGTTTTTACAGCAGTTTTTGGACATTTATTTTACTGGCAGATTCCAGATTTTTAAAATTAAAGGGAACCTGTCAGGTCCAATGATGCTATTAACCTGCAGATGTAGAGTTAATCTGCGATTTTCTGTTTAAAAAATGCATTTTATTCATTGCATAAAGGAAACCTGTTATGTTCGATAACAATATTAACCTGCAGATAAAAGATTAATCTGCGGTTAAATAGTGTTAGGAAGGTGCCTGGACACAGTACAGAATATGCAACACATAGGATAAAATAAGAAAACCTTTATTCCTCCCGGGAGCCGCTGGCTTTCAGTCATGCATTCACCTGTGCCAGTGTGGCTACACTCACCAGTTAGCATTGTGAGCGGCGGGGTATAAGTACTGTGGAGCTGCACAGTCGACTGTCAGTCAATGTACTGGAGTGTGCTTATAGTTACTGCTCACAAGTTAGTGATCAATGTACCTGTGTTAACATATCTATATGACAGGAAGCCTCATTCCTTCCTGGGCACCGCCATAACGCCATATCTGTAGATTAATAGTGCTATGGAACATGACAGGTTCCCTCTAACTAGTTAAGAAAATGCCATTTTTGAAGCAAAACTCTAGGATGAAAAGCTCACCTAGTTGTCTACATGTTTTTTCCATCTGCCTATTCTCCTCCTATTGTAAACTATTGTTTGCCTTTCTAATGAAAAACGGCATAAGCATATACATGTCACTTCAGCATTTAAAATACATTCAAAAGTCTGGATATGAACAGTAAGTCGCTTTCCCACACAATTAAAAGAACCATTCTTTTGATCATCATGTAACTTTTTCCACCATCTTTTTTTAGATGACCTGCTCAAAAGAAGGCACAAAAAGAAGCACGGTAAACACATACCATGTTCATACAAAGTCTTTGGAGAGACTCGTCTCCAAGATTCTCCTAAAAAATTATTGAAAACACTTTGGAGATTCACTTGGCTGTTCATGTGAGTTGTTCGAGGGTTTTGCATTCTACTAAATAAGCTTTGAAAAACGCATCATGGGTAAAAAAACGGGTTATGTCATGATAAATGCTGCTCCAAACAAGGCATTATCCGATCAAGAGGCTGCAAAAATAAACAAAAAGACCAGGCAAAATCGTTTCTATCCCACTTTAGGCTATGTACACAGTGAGTTGACTTTTTGGAGCCGAAACTCCAAGATTTGGAGTAGTCATGAGTGTTTGAAGGAATATGGATTGTTTCGGTTTGGGTTCAGCTCCAAAACTTCTCAAAAAAAACTTTGTGTGAACATACCCTTAGGAAAGGAAAAACTAGTAATAAAAACAAAGGTGGAAATTTCTAAAGCAGTATCCACTAGAAAAAATCATCTGATATTTCTGCCTCTAAAAACTTTGTGTGTACATAGCCTAAGACAGGGGTTCCCAACTCCCCGGCCACAGACCTGCACCGGGCCGTTAGAGTCCCTGTGCCAGTCTGTGGCACCACCGCAGACGAGCACTGCAATGTGAAAGTGTGGTCTGTGTGCAGCGACTCAGAGCCCGCTTCCCGACCCTCAGTGACAAGGCTCCCAGCAGATGAGCTTCCTGCGAATCAGAGGCAAGCATCTAACGTTATGTGATGACATTACATGCTCGCCTCTGATTGGCTGCTGGCTTTTCTGCTGGGAGCCTTGTCACTGAGGAGTGGGGAAGCGGGCTTTGAGCTGCCGGTCTGCTGGAGGACCGGTAAGGAAAGAGTGTGTGTGTGTGTGTGTGTATGTATGTATGTGCGAGTGTGTGTTATTGGGGGCTGCAACAACGGAATGATGGGGTTATTGGTAGGCTGCAAGGAGATGACGGGGCTGCTGCAAGGGGATGATGGGGTTATTGGGGGCTGCTGCAAGGGATTGATGGTGGTATTGGGCGCTGCTGCAAGGGAATGATGGTGGTATTGGGGGCTGCTGCAAGGGAATGATGGTGATATTGGGGGCTGCTGCAAGGGGATAATGGGGTTATTGGGGGCTGCTGCAAGGGGATGATGGGGTTATTGGGGGCTACTGCAAGGGGATGATGGGGATATTATGGGCTGGAAGGGGATATTGAGGGCTGCAAGGGGATGATGGGGATATGATGGGCTTCCAGGGGATGGATGGGAGCTGCAAGAGGATGATGGAGATACCATATTGGAGGCTGCAAGGGAATGGAAAATTAAGACATCCCCTCAAAATAAGAGGCAGTGCATCTTTCAGGGAAACCGGATACTAAACTCCAACCCTTCTCCATAGCCCCACCCGTGTGCAACCTCACCCTGTCAGGCCCTGGAAAGGTGGTCTTGTATGGAGACGGTCCCCGATGCAAAAAGGGTTGGCCTAAGAAAACCAATCAGGGGGCATCAATAACGAAACCTCTCACTTTGGGTCCAAGGCCATCACTAGAATAACCAAAGCGGTTAACAAATGTGCCAGACTTCAGCACTGGATCACTATGGCCTTTAGAAGTAAGTCCTTTGAGTAGGAGGCAAGGACAAAACTGTGTTGAGAATAGAAATATATTTAGTGTTTTTCCTGAAGCAAAACAGTAGTGATCTTACAACGCTACAACCTTTTCGCCTACAGATTCACAATGATTAACATGTGGATGACAACAGAGGAGTAAACATGAAATGATCTTATTGACTTGGTATAAATAAGTCAATTCTCATAAAGTGGCCAAAAAGTATAGCCATCAATGTTAAAATGCATGACTTGTCCCCAAAAATTATCCACAAAAACCCCAGCAAAGGACAGCAGCCCTGTAGAGCACGATACATAAAATTGTGTATGTGACAGGGTGGGATAAAGTACGGCGCTATGTTTCCAGTGAACAGTGGAGAGATTCACATTTCCGCATCATTCATGCGATGGTATACGGATTTAACTTCCCGCGTTCTGTATCCAATCCAGATCGCCTACTTAATTGCCCGAAATGTCAGCGGGAAAAAACTGATATGATACATGGTATATGGAAATGCCCTAAGGTCCAAGTATTCTGGAGCATGGTAGATGCCCTGCTCTATAGTTACTGTAAATATCACTATGCTATGGAACCCTCGAAATGGATATTCCAGGACTTGGAGACGCCTGGGAGTCACAGAGGGGCCTTGCGTTTGGCTCATGTCCTTAGGCTGTTAGCGAAACGCCTGCTACTCCTTTTCTGGCTACGACCGGATTTACCGGGAGAGTCTGACATGGTGATGGGCTTGGACAGAGCGCTGGAAATAGATAGACGAGAGGTGCTAAGAGATAAGGAGGCGATGATGGTGGCCTTCATGGAGAAATGGAGGAGCTTCATAGAAGCCAAGACTTCAGGGGAAGCGATACGTCATATCATGGTCCCACTTAAAGACACTTCATGGTACCTTCTGGAGGAATTAGGGGGGACTTTGGGACGACTAGATGTAGGATAAGAAATATGTTATAGGGGAGTAAAGATAGGGACTCACACTTACAGATAGATTTATAAGATGGCAAGGTCTCGTACATCCACCGCTGGAATATAAACGGTATTAGATATTGAGACACAAAGCCTTGAGTAGGTGGTATTGGAGGGGTCCTTGCCCATACCTTGCGGCACCTAGATATTACTTGGAGATTTGGGAGCATTGTGGTTTTTGTTATATGATAAATACACCGATTTGACATGCAAAAATGTCTATAATGTTTGTTTAATTTTTGTATGATTGTCTTGCTCTGATTTTGTATATTATGATTATACTGAATGTAAACTATTTTTGTTGGAAGAAAACTTTGGTGGAAAATTGAATAAATATGATGTTTCAAAAAAAAAAAAAAAAAATTGTGTATGTAGTGTTGAGCCATTGAACAATTTTTGCTTTTGTCTACCAAACATAAGCCATTACCTCGAGCCTTCACATTCTAAAGCAAAGCTTTGTCAGTAAGATAGGATGCATAGACAATAAAGAGAGCAAAGAGGTGGCCAATGTTTCTTACCTGAAAGCAATTAATGTTAGCATTGATTTTCGGGGTGGATATGTTTGTTACATAAAAAAAGCTGCACAAATAACATTTTGTTGGGATCAGGTTAGACATGAATAACATTGTGTTAACATTTAGCAATTTCAAAAGAGTTATGATTAAATTGCTGGCCTCTGGATTTCCATCCACAATGCCTGCCTTTGTCAGTGTGACCTTGTACAAATCAGTTTTCTGGAATGGCTTGAAATGACACTTCATCTCTGCTAAGATTGAATGTAAAGGGATTTCCAGATGTATACTGCTCTCAGATGCCACTGAATAAGCCCAAAGACATTTATGTTTAAAAAGTGTATTGCACTGCATAGGTTTTTATTATACTGGCTGAATATGTATAGAAAAGTATATTCTACTATATAGTAAATATAAAACTGTCATATACAGTCCCAATAGAACAATTTTGCTTTAGTTGGGTAACCGGGGCTTATGGCTACTTTCAGTAACAAAAAAGCTCTGAGAGTGTTCCAAATCGAAACGTGAACATACCCTTAAGCCTCATTCACTTGTCTAAACTCTGCCTCGTGTAGCTCATGAGCGCATTACAGAATACCAATAATCCTAGAGCTAAAGGGGTTTTGCACTAATCGGACGACCCCTTCTCAATCTGTATGTTTCTCCCATTTCAAATAATAAAACTTATAGTCACCTTCAGTGCTGCTGGCAGTGTTCTAGCGATTCCGGCAGTTCCTCTCCTGAAATCGTGTAACATCAGGGAATCCTTGCAGCCAGTCAGCGTCTGTATCACTCTCCTCACCTTTGGATTTTTCACATACATTCAGAGGTATTGAGAGAGCAGAATTGTTCACTTTCTCAGGATGAAAGTGACTTGTACAAAAGTGGGGAGAGTGATATGGACGCTGACTGGCCGCAAGGATCGCATGTTGTCACGCAGTTACACAATCATGGGAGACCATGCCGACACCATTGGAATGCTGGTGGCACCGGAGGGAGTATAAGTTGTGAGAGAGAGCAGAATTGTTCACTTTCTCAGAATGAAAGTGACTTGTACAAAAGTGGGGAGAGTGATATGGACGCTGACTGGCCGCAAGGATCGCATGTTGTCACGTAGTTACACAATCATGGGAGACCATGCCGACACCATTGGAATGCTGGTGGCACCGGAGGGAGTATAAGTTGTATTATTTTAAATGGGAGGAATCAACGGATTGAGAAGGGGTCATCTGAGTAGTGGAGAACCCCTTTCAATCTAGTATAATTGGTATTCTGTAATGGACAACCCCTTGAAGATGACTAGAAGTGTAGGCATTCAACACCTCAGACACCATTTGAAATGTTCTACAGGTACGGTAGGCCTAAGATGGACTATATAAAGAGGCCCTTTCACACCAGTCAAAAGTGGACAAACATTGCTCCTATTTTATCCCCAGCAGTACCCTGAGAATGCAGTTTATTGCTGTTGATTTTTTTTACACCCAAAATATGGCTCCAGAGATATGGGCCTTTTTATTTAAGGATACATTATTAGGAAGAAATGAATATGGGGATTATCTGGTTGTGTGTCTTCAGGACACTCTGCATTATTACCCTGTAAGCAACGACCCCCCCCCGCCTTAGTAAAAAACATACAAAATAGCACTAAATAAAAATGCCCAAATCTCTGAAACTAATATGGTGGATTTAAAACAAAAAATAAACAAAAATCAGATTACTCTGAAGAACAGTAATAAAATAAGATGGGCACTTTGACCTAGTGACAAGTCCTCTTTACCGTCAGAGTTGTAATGTTAGGTTTTAAAAAGATTCACTCACCGCAGTGGAGAGTCTGGATGCTAATGTCATTTCTAGGTTTCCTTTAAGGCCCAACAATGCAGGAACCAAGATGAACACTTCTGTAAGATTTTTAAACACCTCCCAATGCTATTGGAAGAAAACACAATATGAGTAGGTTTTCACTTAATTTTTCATAACAGATAAGTATTCTAAGAATAAACCGTAATAATGAAGCAGAAAAGTACCGAATGGAAAGCAAATCAATAAAATGTCCCTCTATTCAGGCACATTTATCCAAATATATGTTAGGAAGTTATCTGATACGCATTTTTCTTACTATTATCTATCATTATTGTAGAAAAAACGAGATGAGATAGTTCTTATAACTAAGGCCACATGCACACATTGAGTACCGTATTTGTCGAGTTTTTAAAAAATTATAAATCCAGAAGTAATGCCCATGTTTCTATTATAGTTTTCCTCTGATTGTTCCACTCATGGTTTTTGGCTACAAATACTGAGGGAAAATACTCACCAAATACTGAATGTGTATGTAGGTGGCCATAATGGGGATAGTAAAGAAGCATTGCTGTAGTGTATAACATGGAGATGAGGAGAGCTGCATTGTTACATTTTATTTGCTTAATTATTTTTGTGTTTTCTAAGATGCAGGAATAGAAGTTAGTGAAATTTCGAGATCCGACTAACAAAAGTAATATTTAAAGAAGCAAGAATATTAATAACTAAGACCCAGATTAAGTGGATTAGAAGGGGCCTGCTGTTTTCCAGAAACAGCACCATGTCTGTCCATGGGCTGAGTTACACATTGTAGTACATCCAAAAGTAAAGGGAGCCAGTATCTTGCTGTACAATTGCAGCCGGATATGTTGTTCTCTGAATAATAATAATCAAAGATAATATTTATTCACTTATATAGCACCATTTTATTGTTAAGTATAAAGATCCTGACCTACAAAGCTACAGATCCTGACCACTAACCTACAAAGCCATCCATAACCTGTCAGCTCCCTATATCTCTGAACTAATCTCCCACTATCTTCCCTCGCGTAATCTTCGATCCTCCCAAGACCTCCTCCTCTCCTCCACACTTATCCGTTCCTCATACAATCGCCTCCAAGTTTCTCCCAAATATCCCTCATCCTCTGGAATTCTGCACCTCAACATATCCGATCATCCACCACGCTCGGATCCTTCAGATGGAACCTGAAAACCCATCTCTTCAGGACAGCTTACAGCTTGCAATGACCGAGCCGCCGCCCCACCGCCACCGGAGGTGCCGCCTCTCCACCATCAGATCTGCTGCATCCTTGACCTACAGTCTCCTCCCCATTATCCTGTAGAATGTAAGCCCGCAAGGGCAGGGTCCTCTCCCCTCTCTACCAGTCTGTCATTGTTAATTAGTTTACTGTAAACTATATACCGTATATACTTGTGTATAAGCCGAGTTTTTCAGCCCAAAAATTGGGCTGAAAAAAGTTCCCCCCTCGGCTTATACACGAGTCAATACGGTCCCCAAATGCTGGCACTCGCCCCCCCCTGTGTGGTAAGGCCCCCCCCACTGCTTAACTTACCATCCCCGGTCTTCTGCACCGCCGGTCTTCTGAGCTCCGTCCTCCATGCTCCGAGTCCCGTCCGGCTGCATCCGGGATCCCCGGCCGTCGCACGTTGACGTCATTGTAACTGCGACGGCCGGGGATCCCGGATGCAGTGAGGATGGGAGCATGGACGACGGAGCTCAGAAGACCGGTGCGGTGCAGTGCAGAAGACCAGGGATGGTAAGTTAAGCAGCAGGGGGGCCCTTACCACACAGGGGGGGCGAGTGCCAGCATTTGGGGGCCTGTATAACCCTGGGACTGCTGTATACCCCCTGGGGCTGCTGTATTACCCCTGGGGCTGCTGTATTACCCCTGGGGCTGCTGTATTACCACTGGGGCTGCTGCTGTATTACCACTGGGGCTGCTATATTACCACTGGGGCTGCTGTATTACCACTGGGGCTGCTGTATTACCACTGGAGCTGCTGTATTACCACTGGGGCTGCTGTATTACCCCTGGGGCTGCTGTATACTACCACTGGGGCTGCTGTATACTACCACTGGGGCTGCTGTATACTACCACTGGGGCTGCTGCTGTATATACCACTGGGGCTGCTGTATATACCTCTGAGGCTGCTGTATACTACCACTGGGGCTGCTGTATACTACCACTGGGGCTGCTGTATACTACCACTGGGGCTGCTGTATTACCACTGGGGCTGCTGTATTACCACTGGCGCTGCTGTATTACCACTGGGGCTGCTGTATTACCACTGGGGCTGCTGTATTACCACTGGGGCTGCTGTATTACCACTGGGGTCTGTATATACCACTGGGGAGGCTGCTGTATACCACACTGCTGGGGGCTGTATACCTGTGCTGGGGTCCACCCTCGGCTTATACACGAGTCAATAGGTTTTCCCAGCTTTCGGGGGCAAAAGTAGGGGGGTCGGCTTATACACGGGTCGGCTTATACACGAGTATATAATTTTGTATGTAACCCCTTCTCATGTACAGCACCATGGAATTAATGGCGCTAAATAAATTAATAATAATAATAATAATAATAATAATAATAATAAAAAATATCCGGCTGGGGACTAAAATCAGAGATGAGACTAATTTGACTGCCTTCCCCCTGCACCGTTCCAGTTGACTTACAGGTCTCTATCATGTGTGAACATCAGGAGACACCTGTCAATCAGCTAGAGCCGTGCAGGATCTTTACACTATGGTTTTTGAAAGAGAAAAAAAAACACACCAGAGTGTTTCCGTGAAAACATACCTGGCTGCAATCCAATCGGCTCTGACTTATGCTTCCTACTGTTTGGACAGCATGAATTGACTGACAGTTTCCCTTTAAGGGTACGTGCCCTCAATGTGTAGACACTGCATCCCCAGGTGCAGTGTCCTGACTCCATTGGGGAAATCGGTGACCTACACTACTGTATGTGCCAATGATCAGTGTTCTGGGCAAGGCGAATTTTCGCTGCATTCTCTCGCAGAGATCAGGAAGCCACCCACATGTCAGTTTACACTGCGGGGAATACAGGCACAGTGAGCACTAGATTTTACCAAACCCTCTCCACTGTGCTTAAGCAGCGGTTTGGATGCAGTGATGACACACTGCATTAAAACCGTTGCAAACATGGAAAGTGTACACAGGGCCTAACTGTGTACACTAAAATGTACACAGATGAACTGCAATGCCAGACACAACCTGTTTTGAAAAAATGGCAGTCCCTTTTTTCCAGGCCTAAACAACCCCTTTAACTTTTTATTATTGCCCTTTTCATATAGTAACGCTGGAAAAAATTGTAAAAACAAACCCTGAGCCTAGAGGGGCCCCAAAAGTCCCTTTGTCCTATAGAAAAAGAATAATGCTTTTAAAGATTTGCAATAATTAGGGGTCTCATTGGCTACCTGTTAGGTAGCACCTAGCTGGAATACCCCTTTTAATAACATAAAAAATCTCAAATATTCACCAACCCCAAAAAGTTTTGAAAAAAAATGACTTCATCCTAAAGAAATCTCATAGTCTCAATTCAGTAAAATGTAGTAAATATCTGTACAAGACAGACATTTTAGTTAGTGCTTTGGCGAGTTATTCAAAGCTTTTATACACACAGTGCCATCAATACTCATTACACCCTGTGAACGTTTCCACATTTTTTTATGTTCCACCCATAAACTTAAATGTGTTTTATTGGGATTTTATGTGATATACAACACAAAGTAGCAAGTATTTGTGAAGTGTAAAGGAAATGATACATGGTTTTCTAAATACTTAAAAATATAAATCTGAAAATTGTGATCTGCATTTGTATTCAGCCCCTAAATATAATCCTGAGTGACCAATTGCCTCCAGAAATCACTCAGGATTAGTTAAGTGAGTTCACATGTGTATCATTTAATAGCAGCATAACCACAAATGTTCTGTGAAGGCCTCAGAGGTTTGTGTGAGAACATTTAAGATCAAATAGAATCATGAAAATCAAGGAACAAACCAGACAGGTCAGGGATAAAGTTTTGGAGAAGAGTAAAGCTGGGTTAGGCTATAAAAAATTGCCCAAACTCTGAACATGTCTTAAAGCATTGTTCAATCCATCATCCAAAAACAGAAGCAATATGGCCCAACTGCAAACCTACCAAGACATGGCTGTCCACTTACATTGACATCTCCAGCAGGAGAGCACTAATTAGAGAGGCAGCTGAGAGACTCCTGGTCACTCTGGAGAAGCTGTAGAGCTCAGGTGGAAGAACATGTTTACATGAGAACTATTAGTCTTATACTACAAAAATCTGGCCTTTATGGAAGAGTGGTAAGAAAGCAATTTTTGAAAGCAAGTCATAAGAAGTGAGTTTTCAGTTTGCAAAAAGCCATGTAGGGGACCCAGGTAGAATATGGAAGATGGTGCTCTGAGCAGATAGACAAAAGTAGAACTTTTTAGGCTAAATGCAAAATGCAAAACTAAGGCTGCATTCACACATTGGTATTTTGCCGCGTTTTCTTACGCGCGCTTTTCAAAATACGCAATGTGCCTTTTGTCTGCCTGCAAAGTGAATGGGAAATTCACTTTGCAGTGCAGACATTGCGTAAAAATACGCAGTGCGTATTCCGGGAGAAAACGCAGCTCCGTAAACAATTGATATGTCAATTGTTTACGCAGCTACTTCTGCGTATTTTCCCAGAGGGGAGGAAGAATCCTGCTTCCTCCTCCCCTCTGTGACAGCTGTGGCCGCCCCATTAGACTTCACAGTGTATTAATACACACTGTGAAGTCTAAATTAAACAAAAGCAAGTGTGTGAAAAATAAAAAAGAATGAATACATCACCTTCCGACGCCTTCTGCCGGTGTCTGGTGCCTTCTGCCGCTCTCCGGTGTCCGATTCTAAGTCAGATCTCTTCTGACAAGACCTGTGGTGACGTCAGAGGGGGGGGGGCGTTCCCGGGCACTCGCGGTCATGTGATACCACATGACCGCGAGCAGCCAATCAGCGATGGGACCGCCCCGGGAACGCCCCCCTCTGACATCACCACAGGTCCTGTGAGAAGACATCTCACTTAGAATCGGACACCGGAGAGCGGCAGAAGGCACCAGACACCGGGAGAAGGCGTCGGAGAGGTGAAGTATTGATTCTTTTTTATTTTTCACACACTTGCTTTTGTTTAATTTAGATTTCACAGTGTATATTAACACTGTGAAGTCTAATGGGGCGGTCACACATGTCACAGAGGGGAGGAGGAAGCTGGATTCTTCCTCCCCTCTGTGACATCACTGCGCTTTCTGGGGGAAAGAAAGCGCAGTGTGTGAAAGCCCCTGCGGATTTTGCTGCGCTTTTTTGCGCGGCCGAAAAACGCGGCAAAAAGCGCAGCAAAATACGCAAATGTGTGAACGTAGCCTAACACTGTACATCACTCTGAAAGCACAATCCGCAGCCATCAAACATAGTGGTGATAGCATTATGCTATATGCTGTGGGGATGCTTTTCTTCAACAGGGACAGGGAAGCTTGTCAGAGTTGATGAGAAGACGGATGGAGCTAAATACAGGGCAATCCTGGAGGAACACTATTGAAGACTGCATAAGACTTGTGACTGACTCGTAGGTTCATTTTCCAGCAGGATGACCCTAAACATTCTGCCACAGCTACAATATATGGTTTAGATAAAGCTGATTTGTGTGTGTGAATAATCCAGTCACAGCCCTGACCTGAATTCCATTGAGAATTTGACGTGCAAACCTGGTAGAGACTACTCTAAAAGACTTAACTCACCAAGCAAAATAGGAGGTTTCAGGCCCTTATTGTAATGATTATATATATCAAAAATCACGTGTGCTATGTTTTTCAATATGAATTTATTAAAGTATTAAATACATATAAAGTTCATTACATAGCATATATAGGAGATATACATAATTTTGGTTTTTATTTATTTCATATGTGATCAAAATTAATGTGAGATTGTGACCCCATTGAGAAAGCAATAAGTGAAACGCGTCTGGGGGCACCTGGACACTCATTTTCCCTTAGGACATGGGTAAGTGTTAGACGAGGTGGGAGGAGGATCAAATATACAACCCTGATGTAGACACTGTGCATGTTTCCATCTACATGAGGCTAGCTGGGGTCTGTGCTCCCCAGGGGCAGAGGAACTGCAGGATCTCTGCATAGGATACTATCCAGCATTGCTCCGCAGGACTCTCCCCTGGAGGTAACACACATACCATACGGCTGTCTTCAAGACCTGTTTTGACCAGCATTTTACATGCATAGTATACATATAAGGATGCAAATTGCACTGAACTACTCCCTTCCTCTACCTCAATTCCAACTAGAAGGGATGTTTCCTATACCTGGGAAAATTTTAATGGTCACAATCTCACATTAATTTTGATCACATATGAAATAAATAAAAACCAAAATTATGTATATCTCCTATATATGCTATGTAATGAACTTTATATGTATTTAATACTTTAATAAATTCATATTGAAAAACATAGCACACGTGATTTTTGATATATATAATCATTACAAAAAGGGCCTGAAACCTCCTACTTTGCTTGGTGAGTTAATTGATATGTATAGGAGGGGCCCATTCTGGCCAAAGGCCAATCAAATGTTATACATTGTAAGGACAACCTTTTGTGTAATATTACTCTAAAAGACTTGCAGCAGTAACATCAGTGTAGGTGGTCCTACAAAGTATTGATTCAGGGGGCTGAATACAAATACACGTGACAATTTCTAGATGAATATTTATTTAACTAGATGGGTGCCCGATGCACAATGCATCGGGATTCTAGCAGAGCGAGTCTCTGACTCGCAATGGCCGCTTCGCGGCCAATGCTTCGCGCTGCTAAGGCGACTCGCCATGCCCGCTGCGCGGGCATAGCGAGTCGCCTTAGAGCGACTCGCAATGGCCGCTTCGCGGCCAATGCTTCGACTCGCTATGCACGCTGCGCGTGCATAGCGACTCGCCGACTCGCAATGGCCGCTGCGCGGCCAATGCTTCGTTCGTATCCACATGACGACAAAGGGGCACTCGCAGCATTCGTGATTATATAATAGATATTTCAAAAACCATGTATCATTTCCTTTACACTTCACAAATACTTGCTACTTAATGTTGGTTTATCACATTGAATGCCAAAAAAAATACATTTAAGTTAGTGGATGTAACATGAAAGAAATGGAGAAAAGTTCACGAAGTAGAAATTCTTTTTCAAGACGCTGCAAATAAATAAGAAATAAAAACGATACCTATATACAGACCTGTACAATGTCTAGAACCATTCCAGCTGACACCGTTCCGAACCCTGCTAGCAGGAATGGCACAAGTATTTGGAGGGCCATAGTAAAGCTAGATTCTTTTGGCAGTTTTTTGCTCCCTTCAAGAAGGGCGTCAGTGTCCCCATCTCCAGCGTTCCTACCGTCCAACATTGTATCAGTTTCTGAGGCATCCCTCCCATCACAGTAATCATAGGAGTCATAGCTTGTACTGCAAATATTCGAACAGTGTGGGCCATTTCCAAGATAGCTCGGCTCAGAGAAGTGATGAAACTCAAGATGTTGGTCAGCTCGGAGGTTAAAACCATGTCCTGATGGTGACAAGCCATTAATTTTCTTCAGTCTGTCTTCCTGGCCTTTGTGGCACATTAAAGGAACCATGCTCAGGAGAAGCGATAAGAACTTGTCAGACTGAAGTGGTTTCAAGCTAATATTCCAGTCTACTGGATCCTTATTTGTGAAGATGGCATAAGGACGTCCATGATTGTCACTCATCCTGCTTCACGTCTCCTTTTTGGAACAGAGAAATCCTCTTGGACTGGTTTCTAGAAAAACACAAAAAAATACTTTTTATGTTTGCAAAGCTACACAATAAGTGCATCTGCCTGTATTCTGCAGAGTCTCCAGCAGTGTACCATGTGCGGTAACATGAGGTCATTAACCAAATATTGGCTTTCACCGTTTGACTAGATGAACATAAGGAAACAACAGTGTTATTTTTTCGACAATCAGTTTTGGTACTACACTTATAGTCTAGATGCCTATAAATGTGAGGCTGCTACATTAGTAGTCCAGACACTTAATATTGCAGTACTTTCAATATATTACATGGATCTGTCTCTCATTAGAACTTCCCGGTTACTTTTTTCAATGGTTTCAACTCTTCAATGTAAATAGATTTTTGGGGTTTATATAAAAAGCCATTCATATCATGCATTTAATCATTTTTATCAGCCTTTTTCATTTGCAATAACTGCATTCTGCAGCCAATCTTTGGACTCAGCAGCGATGCCAGGGTACACAGCACAAGGCTATTAAGCCCTAAAAAAACCCATCTCATAATGTATTTTCTATGTGTAAAGATCTGGATCGATGCCTTCTTTATTCTATATGCAATACACATACACTTCATACATATTCAGTCTCTTAAGGTGGCTTTTCACTGGCCAATATTGCAGAACGAGCATTAGTAGGATTATATGCCAGTCTAAACAGGATGCCAGTCACCAGTCAAGCAAGAAAAACACTGGTCTGGTGTAATAAGTTTGAACTTAGGCCAGCTTCACACCATGGTTTTCTGCTGACAGGTTATATCCGTTGTTTTACAGGAAGCACCGGACATAACCGGACAGCCCCGGACAAACCGAACCTGTTTTGTGCCGAAATCGTCTGTGTTGCTGTCCAGTGCTGAAATATCAGCACAGCGGCTTGCAGGCCTGCAGTGCTGATATTTCAGTCGTGAAGTTCTCCAGGTGCTGAATTTCAGTGGCGGCTGCTTTTAACAGCCGCCGCTCTTTCAGCACCCGGCGTCCGGGAACCAGCACGATTTTCTGCTGCATCCAGCGCGATCCAGCGCCCATAGACTCCCATGCTATCAGCACCGGATCCGGCAGGATCCGGTTTTGTCTGATTTTTGCATTGGATACAAAAAATGATGCAGACTCTGGTTTTGTGTCCGATGCAAAAATCGGACAAAACCGGATCCTCCCAGAAAACCTGCCAAATAGGCACAATCCGGCGCCATAGGGATACATGGGGGGCAAAATCGGATCCGGGGCTGTCCACTTCACACTGGACAGCCCTGGACCTGAAAAACCGTGGTGTAAAGCCAATAGATGATAGTTCTCAGCATCACATAATCCTTTGTTAACAGGTCCCGTGCTGCCGAGAACAATGGTATTTTAGAAGTAGAAAACCATCGATATTAACAATCATTCTATGTGCACACAATTGAAATCAGCCAATCTAAACAGGTTATTAAATGACTGCTGCCTACATATTGCTGATCGATGGTCCTTTACTATCTGTCATCAGCTAGTGCAAGGCTATGTTTTTGCAGCTCTTTTTTTAACTTTTTTTTTGTAGAAAAAGAACTAAGTTTTACACTACCAGCAAAACCTATGCGATTTCAGAAATCCCATGCACCTGCCTTTTTCCTCCTAACTTGAATTTGAGCACTGCAGCATTTTTTGCATTGTTTATCTCACGCATTAAAACAAAGAAGAAAATGCATAAAAGCTACAAAAAATACAGCAAACAGACCTACACAAGTACAAAGGACCCAACAAGAGCAGATTTTTTTAGGGCCCAGTGGTCTTGTGCTTTTCCACCTGATATTACCACTGAGTCCATGATTGGCTGGAGTGGTCAGGTAATATAGATGTGATGTGACCACTACATGGCTGCTTTCTTGCAGAAACCACTTTATATGGGTTCATGAGAGTCATCTAGTATTGCAATCAATCCCATTCAATTTAGTGGAGCTGAGCTGACAAATAAGACACAACTCATGAGCTGGTGTGGTGCCATTTTTAGAAAAAGCAATTGCTGCAAATTAAAGAAAGGTGACCATATCAGTTGACTGACATGAATAAGTTTCAACGTAAATCCCATAGAACTATTGACATTCTAAAACCAGACGCTATTGAAACAAAGCGACTGGTAAGTGATAAGGAGAGACAGATCCATGTACGGTAAATATTCTATACATTAAAGAACAATTTAAGTCAATTTTGTATAAAATTCTGGTAAGGGTGCCTTCACACTGCAACACCATCCGGTCCGGGGCTGTCCGGGATGACCCCGACAGCCGTGGACTGGATCAGCACGCAGGACTGGAGGACTAATATGCCCTCCGGTCCGGTGTGCAGCCGCACGCAGTTCCTGCTGCTGATAAGTCAGGGCCGCGGTCCTGACCTGTCAGCGGCTGCATGCTCAGTACACTAAAATCAGGTCCGGGAAACGATCCTATGTTTTCCCGTACCCGCGCTCCATAGGCCCTGATGTTAATTGCCGCAGACCGTGCCAAATTCGATTGCGTCCGATTTGGTGTCCAATTTGGACCGCTGTGCCCAAAATCAGAGTAGTCTCCGATTCTGGGTACAGCAAAATAATGGACACAGTCGGATCCATTACAATTTTGGCAGAATTGGATGGCCATACAGGACCAATCTGTGCCCAAAGGCATACATGGGGGCCAAATTGGATCCATGGCTATCCATTGCAAAAATCGCAATGTGAAAGTAGTCTAAGGCGGCTTTCACACTGGGGTTTTTTCAAAAATATGGAAGTTACGGTAAAAAAAACGCATCTGCCGCATTTACCGCATAACGGCCGCACTTGCTGCACACTTGCGGCAAACCCCATGCATTGTTGTCTATGGGGCTTGCGGTAAGTGTGCAGCAAGTGCGGGTCCGGTAGTTGCGGTCGCGAAAAAAAACGCGGTCAGCTGCATTTTCTTTCGCGGCCACAAGTACCGTAACCGCACTTGCCGCACCTGCCGCACACTACCGCAAGCCACATAGACAATGCATGGGGCTTGCCGCAAGTGTGCAGCAAGTGCGGCCGTTATGTGGTAAATGTGGCAGATGTGTTTTTTTTACCGTAACTGCTGCATTTTTGGAAAAAAAAAACTGTGTGAAAGCAGCCTAAGTCACCTTTTTACTATCATTAGAACAACCTGTAACATTTCAAATCCCCTGGAGATTTGGACAAAGTACAAAACTGATCTCAGTGAGGACCGGGGCGAATTAAGAGTAGTCAGGGCCCCGGGCTGTTTAGAAGGCGAAGGATATCTAAACCCCAAGTATTATGTGACATGTCATATGATCAACTTTTCAAAGAGGCAAAAGAAGAACAATAGTGGTGCACGTAGCCACCTATCACCTAGTATACTGAAGGAGCCCCAGTATGCAGTAGGAGCCCACACACAGCCCCCCGTATACAACAGGAGCACGCACAGAGCTCCCAGTATACAGCAGGGGGCCGCACACACCCCCAGTATACTGCAGGAGGCTGCATACAACCCCCAGTATTCAGCAGAGGGCTGCCCACAGTGCCCAGTATACAGCAGGTGGCTGCCCAGCATACAGCAGGAGGCTGCCCACAGCGTCCAGTATACAGCAGGAGGTCACACACAGCCTCCAAGACTACAGCAGGAAGCCACACACAGCTTCCAATAAACGGCCGCACACAGCCCCCAGTATCACAGCAGGAGGCCACACACAGCCCACTGTATACAGTTGCAGCCCACACAAACCCTTTGCAGCCTGTGTATCTCAGCACAGAGGAGCAAGACCTTGTTAATCCATTCTGTTTTGTTATAGCTAAGAACAGTTAGTCATCATACCCGGAAACGCAAGGGACTACAGCTAGTATATATATATATATTTTTTTTTTTTTGAGACACCCCTGGACTTGAACCAGCAAAGAGCAGAGAAGAGATTAGATATATATATATATATACACACACACACACACACATACATACACAAACACATGTATACACACACACATACATATATATGTATATATAGCAGGAGGATGTGACGTCAGACGCCGAGATCTGGACCCAATGAAGCGGTAAAACACCGCAACATGGCAGCCATCGTCTTTCGATCCCCTGCTCCCTCTCCCCGCTACACCAAACTGCAATGATGTTTGACTTGCACAAATAATAAAAGAAGACTCACAAACTGGTGAGTGCCGCCTTCTCTTTATTCTTTGTATCTGAGCACAGAAGTATTGTACACTGACAGAGGCGTGCAACACCAGCTAACAGATGCGTTCAGGCACATAAGAGTAGGATTACAATTATGCTAGCCCCTTTTGTGTCCCGTAAATGCCCAGTATTCATCTATTTGCTTGCTGGCATAATATATTTATATATACGCATGCACACACACAAACCCGGGAAAAAACGTATGTCATGGTCCGCAGTTGGTCCGTGATACATTGATGTGGCGCTGAACAACACGATACATATAAATTCATATTATTACTCTAGTAAATAACCAAAAAAAAAAACATAAGAGATGTAAAAATAGGAGGGAAGGTTAGAAGAAGGTGCCAGGTAGTAATTGCAGTAGGTATATGTGCCTTAGGCATGGAATAATTGTACAACTTTAATCTTGCGGTATAACCATAATACAAATAAGAAAACTAAAAGGAAATCACAGGCATAGTAAACATAAACTTGAACACAAGGAAACCATCTCTAATAGATACCTACCTAGGTATAAATGTCTGCGGGTTCCAGAAGCCTAAAGTATGCCAGTAGAGTGAATGCATATGCCACATATGCAGCAATCAGTAGAGAGAAACCTTGCACTCTATGCTCCCACATTCCCCATGACCTCTGATAGCAAATCCACTGTCAGTCTCTAAGGAACTCATCTCGGTGACAGGAATGATTTTCCAAAGTCCAAGTTATGTTACAACACAGTGCTGCGCCTTAACCTGAATACTTGTGATGAACCAGAAAGAGGAATAGGCTCAACAAGTGCCAACTGATGAAAAACAGAGATCAGAATCAAACCAGCTGTGGCATGTTAAGAGGACGTCTTACCAGCTCTAGAGCCCTCCCCATACCTGAGGCATACTGATACAACAGTTTTGTACCAAGATCCACCTGTCGGTGATGAACATTTCCGCTGAGGCTACATGGCAACTTTAGCCACAACTAACGGTAGGATGTGCATCCAAAGGTCTCTGTGTATGTGAATGGGACCTCAATGTGACTCATCGATTATCGACAAGCAAATCACAAAACAAAATCCAACTTGTTCTAATTTTTGGGGAATCACTTTTTTCGACTGCAGTACATTGTCGGCCAAGATTCAATACTTGCAACTAGGCTGACACAAAGCAGCGGCATACACCAATCTTTGGCTGTCAACCTGTGCTGCAGTCAGAGTTGCCATGAACCTGTCATTACGATTTTGTAAAGTAAAGTAAAAGCATGACTGTATTGGCACTATACTACTGATTAAATACACGCGTCCCTGTACAAAAAAACTCTTGGTCCTTCAACTTCTTCCTTCTATATGTCTAGGATATTTAGATGGGGCTTGGAGAACATGAAGCCATTTTATTTACACCTGCTGCTGTCCTAGTGCTAGGCATTGATGCTGAATATACCCCATTCAGTATCCACATTTTTCCTGGCGAAATCTATATAAATTAATATATATTGCAATATGCTAAGATTGTGCCAATACTGCCAGCATAATAGCACATTTCAGCTGACAATCAAGCTTCTTCGAGTACTGTTTCTGTTCACGTTTTGTTCCTCTTACATCTGTGTACATCCAAATGCATGTTAGGACACAACGCATGCCGGTGTTCACTATAATGTTCAAGATTCACTGTATATTAAAGCAAAGCAGATTAGATATACACCGACAGATATGGATACCAACACACACCAAGCCAGATGTAGGTTAGGAGAATAGCAGTCATTGCACTGGCTGCCCGTACAATATAGGATCCAATTCAAATTGCTTGCTCTCACCCACAAAGCTCTGAACAATGCAGCACCTCCCTACTTCTTTACCCTCATCTATATCATCCCACCCATTCTCTACGCTTTGGAAGCGACTTTAGACTAACTTCTGCATTAATCCGAACCTCCCACTCCCGATTCCAAGACTTCTCCCGAGCTGCACCAATTCTCTGGAATGCTCTACCCCAAGAAATAAGGTCTATCCACAACTTACATAGTTTCAGGCACTCCCTAAAAACACATCTCTTTAGGGCGGCCTTTCATGTTCCTTAGTCAAAGTCTCCCAGACATAGCCTATTCACTCCACCAGACTCAAAAGCTTTACAAGGAATGGCTGGTGGCCACTCTTTTCTATTCCCCACTTCCTTAAATTAGCTGCACCATCATTGTTAGATTCTAAGCTCTTATGAGCAGGGTTGTCATTATTTTGCTTTAATTATTGTATTCTTTGATAACTGTTACTTATGACTGTTTGTACATGTCCCCTCTGAATTGTGAAGCGCTGCAGAATATGTTGGCGCTATATAAATAAAGATTATTATTACTATTATTATTAACAGCAGCCTTTGCTGTGTCTAATGAAAAGAAAATGACAGAGAGAGTATACTGTGCTGTAAAATAAAATAAATACTCAGATCCCTCCGATTGCAAAGGTAATAATACTAATCTTACCGATCTTTAACTGCTCCTGTTCCAATACTGCCACGGTCTCCCCTATTTCTCTTCTGTTACAGTGGTGTTCAAAATCATATAATTTGGTCCGTGATACATTGTATGAGGCTGACATACTGAACAACATGATGCAAATAAATACATATGGTATTATTATTTCAGTAAATACCACAAGAAAAAAGAAAAAAAAAACATAAAAGATGTAAAAATAGGAGGAAAGGTTAGAAGAAGGTACCAAGTAGTAACTGCAGTGGGTGTATGTGACTAACCAGATTATTCCCTGTTTTGGAATACATTATATTGCCACGTGTCAAAAATGTACCATTTAGTGCAGTAGATTCTTAGAATGCCAACAGACTCAGCATTCATGATCTGCATGTTTTCGAGTCTGTGTATTTGAATAATTAACTGAAAAGGGAGTGTTCAAAATGATAGCAGTGTGGAGTTCAATTAGTGAGGTCAATCATTCTGTGAAGAAACAGGTGTGAATCAGGTGGTTATACACAGGGGTGCATCAAGTCTCCCTGCCGCCTTAGACTCCCCTCAGCTGTAAATGAGGAGCGGGAGGGGGGGTGCTATTGGATGCCAGGACCGCCACACTCCTGCAGCCTTGAGTGAGGAACGGGGGTGTTGGGGGGAAGGGGTGCTGTTGAGTACTAGCACCTCCGCCTCCCTACAGCCGTAGGTAAGGAGCAGGAAGGGGCGGGTGGCTACCGGCGGCATGTGAGGAGCGGGGGGGGGGTGCATCTTCCCAGGTGCTGCTGGCGGCACCTGTCTAGATGTGTGATGCAGGCGCTGCCCCCTTCTCCACTGCCGCTCCCCTGCCAGCCTGTCGCCTGATACTCAGGGCTCACACTGTCCAATGGACAGTGCGGCCCTGGTTATACAACTAAATATTAGGTTAGTGATTCACAGGAATGCTAACCACTAGGAAAAAAAAGTACATATTTTGAGACAAATGTAGACACTGCTATTTTTATGAAATGCCCAATGTTCAATTTTTATTATTTTCTGTAAAGTAGTTAAACATTATATACATTTCTCTTCATATTTTGATTTAGAAAACAGTGTCAAGTACACAGCAGTGACCAATCAATTTGCTGCAACAGTTATATTTCTCTCTGGATCGAACAGGGAGTATAGAGAGTGGAGAGGGACCTGGCAGCTACAGAATCGGAGTTCGTTGTCAGCCTTAGAAAAGGTTTGTTCTGTAGAGTCTGCTGGGGCTGTAAAAGATGTTAGCCCGAGGGAGTGCCAAGGAGGGTTGGATGGTGCATGACCCGAGGGTGATTAAATCTAGAAAAGGTTGTGAAAAACCTCTATCTAGGAGGAACTGGTGAACAGTATGTAGCAGATGGTTGGTCATCTTGGGGCCTGGAGTGTGGAGAGAAAAGGTGGTAGAAGGATTCAGATAAGAAAAGGCTCTTAGGGACAGGCAGTGGAATAGCAATAACTATTCTCCAACTGTAAAGTTGAACTCTTTGCTATTGTTTAACTGTGACAAGTTCAGAAAAGCAGTGTTGCGCAAACACCATCCAGAGGTGTAAAAGTTAGCATTAATCTGAGAGAGATAAAGCATTTTAAATGGACTCTATAAATTGCATTATTTAGTACACGGATGGAAATAAGTATCTAATATATAAAGCTGAGAGTGTGTGTGTGTGTATGTATGTATGTATGTATGTATGTATGTGGTAAGCCCCGCCCACTCCAGATAACCATACCCACTCAGCATAGCCTCCTACTTGGCATAGCCACACCCCCACAATATAGCCACACCTACTCCATGTAGCCACACCCCACTTCACATCCTGCATCTCCACATATCCCCACCCCTGGGACTATGTGGAGGGGTGGATGTATGAAGGGGCATGGCTACCGGGAGGTGTGGGGCTATGTGTAGGAGCAGAGCTACAAAGGGGCAGGGCTATGATACATACACACATACTGTACATACATACATAACCATTATATTGCCATATATGGGTGATATTACCATATATGAGCATTACGACAATATATGGGCATTACGCCCAGGCAACGCCGGGCTCTACAGCTAGTTCTTAATAATAATTCTTTTTACACTCACTTGCGCCTGCAAACAGGTCACGCAATGTATAGCGAAGACTCCAAAGTGTACACACAGAATGGAGAGGACTACCAGACTCATTCTCTGCTCATGTTGTACTCAGAAACGCTAAGATAGCGCCAGCTAGAGTGAACACTGATCACACAGAGCTTGTGCCCTATATGAGATTTGTAACCATGAAGGCTCTTGCCACTGGGTTTGAAGGGAAATTATTTTTAAACCGATAGGGTCTCCAACAATTTCTTAAGAGGTGGACCATTCAACCTTTCCCTACAAAGGTACCTTGAGAACTAAAATGTCATAATGATGTGGTGTGAAACTGAAATGTGTGGAGGTAGACAGCCTAAACATAACACCTACCGTAGGGAAAAATAATTTCTTTCATTCATATATGTATCTCTATATATATAGGAATGTGGACACTTTTTTATTTGTCCATTTTTTCTCTGTACTAGTACATATATGAGGCCCACTAACAGTTATTAGGGTATAATCTATATTATTAAGAGACAAAAAAAAGCACAATAGGGTCTTCTCTCAATGGAACAAGGGGGCAGGTTGCCCATGTGCAAGGTGCTCACCTGATGGGGTTGTGCGACCCATAACCGATGCATGCGCATGTACAGCTGCTGCTGGATCCACACTTCCACGTGTAATACGGTGTTCAACTGGAACAGGGGGACAAAAAGTGTTTGATGATCCGAACTGCTGTAAAGAAAAGACCGGACCAGAACATCGTTGCATCAGACCACTGGTCCGGTCTCTTCTTTACAGCACTGCGGATCATCAAACACTTTTTGTCCCCCTGTTCCATTAGGGAATAATGACATACAGGACCTAAACAGCAACTATATTATCAAAAAAAGTGCACACTAATACAGATGGCTAATGTGAAATCTATTTGCATTGCTATAAAGCGGCCTCTCCAATAACTATTTGAGCAATGACTATTTGGAATGCATGCTATTTACTCTGCGTAGAAGACATTCATCCACAAACTGCTATGTTTTAAGGAGCTTCAACACAAACACATTCTGAAGTCACCCTCTATATTTAACAGGTCAAGCAACATAAGACAGCTCATCAATTTTGTCCTGTGCGTTAATGTCAGGAAGGTGCTTATTGAAATAGGCATTAATATTTGCAATACCATGCCTATACTAATAATTACACCTACAACACACTGAGCACCGATTTAGCAGTATCATGATGTAATGAGCTCCTGGATTTATGTGCCTACTAACTGCTAAAAAAAGAAACCAAAATAAATATATGGTATATCATTTATGAAATAAGTATTGAACACGTCATTAAAGGCCCTATTGAGATGAATTTCTCTTTTTTTTTTTTTTTTTTTTTGAACCAATAGTTTTTATTAAGATTTCCAAACAAATCACAAAAAGTATTAAACACATCCACATACATGAGAATGATCATATAATCCACCAATCAATAAATTAGGTGGAGAGGGGGAGGGATTTAGGAAAATGGGGTGGTAAGACAAGGGTCGAGGGAAAAAAGGGGGGAAGGGAGACAGGGGAAGGCTGCAATAAGATGATTACACATGAACAGTATTATGCACAGAGGAGATCCAGGGATCC
Organism: Allobates femoralis; assembly: GCA_033576535.1. Taxonomy (NCBI): domain Eukaryota; kingdom Metazoa; phylum Chordata; class Amphibia; order Anura; family Aromobatidae; genus Allobates; species Allobates femoralis. The sequence goes on along the minus strand of JARQOC010000004.1, from coordinate 411,423,178 downwards.
CACCAAGTAAGAACTCTATTTCTTTTAGGTAATGAGTGAGCCAGTATCAATTCATACTGGAAATGCGTGTTAAGCCCAATCACCAGGTCAGTCAGGGAAGGAGCCACAGTTGATCTCCACCTTGCTGCGAGACACTGTCTTGCTGCAATGATAATATTAGTGGCAATAGGACGTATTGGCGTAGGAAATTGTTCCAGACCTATACCTAGTATCGCCAATTGGGGGGAAAAAGGGACGGGAAACCCAGCCAGTTCCACCAACAAGCGTTCCACCACTTTCCAAAATTGCGAGATCACCGGACAACCCCACCACATGTGGAGCGTGTCTCCAAGAATCTGACAGCCTTTCCAACAATAGGGAGTGGTCCCAGGGGATCCCCGGGCGAAGCGTGCCAGACGCTCAGGAGTGTGATACCATTGCATTTGGGTTTTTTTGGACTGTTCCAAATGCGTCACACAAGAAGAGTAGCGAGAAGCATGTGATGCAGCCATTTGCCATTCCTCACATGAAACAGAGAAGGACAATAGTACCTCCCACTTCAACATGTAAGGTAATTTAAGGTTCCCCTCAGAGCACAGCAAAGCTCTATACATGATAGAGACTCCATGCCTAGCAGAACTTCCAGCCTTCATGAAAGTCTGGAGTCCTGGGTCCATGGCTGTGAGATCTGGAGTTGGCCACAACAGTGAGGTCAGGAAGTGTCGGATCTGCAAATACCGGTAAAAAGTCGTTTTCGGCAAGGTAAATAAAAGAGACAAGGCGGAGAACTGTTGGAGGCGTCCAGATGAGTCCAACAGTTCCGATATATACCTAATCCCTCCTCTCCTCCACTCCAGAAGGGACAGATCTGGAACCAATCTCTCCACCGCAACTAGAGAAACGTATCGGTAGAGGAAGGAAAAATGAGATCTACCAATCTTTGCCCACACTCCCAACAAGGTGGTCATGACTCTAAGAGAGTCGGGGGGAGGCTGATACTTAAGTAAGTTCATCTCCAATAATAGACGGGTAGAGCCCCCTGGAGAAAAGTGGGTTTCCATCTGCATCCATCTAGAAGAGGAAGCATCAGACCACCAATTTCCGGCAGCCTGAAGGATTGCAGCTCTTGCATATGACGCAATACTAGGTAGCCCCATTCCTCCCCTAGAATAAGGGAGGAAGAGGACCCGTCTAGCAACTCGGGGGGGTCTACCATTCCATACAAAACGACCTAAGGTGGCTTGCAGAGCTCGTATTGAATTACCTGGGAAGTTCAGAGGTATGCACCGTAGCAGGTAAAGAATTTTCGGAAGAATGGACATTTTGATAATCTGAATCCTGGCAATCCAAGATAGCTGCAGTCCCGAGAGTCTCTCAGTTTCCCTTCTGATATCACCATGTAAGGTTTCCCAATTACGTTTAACAATTGCAGAAATTTTGGTGATATATATCCCCAAGTATTTAAATCCTTCCCTGGCCCAGGTGAACGGAAATAAACGTTGGAAAAACGCTTGGTCAGCAGCAGGAAGGTGTAGAGGGAGAATAGTAGATTTAGCAAAGTTCAGTTTGTAGTAGGAGGCAAGAGAGAATTCCTCCAAGACTGAAAGAACGGCAGGCAGAGAGGTGCGCAGGTCAGTGCAAAAGAAAATCACGTCGTCCGCGTATAGCCCTATTTTGTGTTCAAGGGAGCCAACTTTAACCCCTCGTATGTCCGTAGAGTCTCGGACAATGGAGGCAAGTGGCTCCATTATAAGGGCAAACACTAAAGGAGAAAGAGGACAGCCCTGACGAGTGCCATCGGTGATGTTAAAGCGCGGAGAGTGAAAACCTGAAACACTGACCGCCGCACAGGGATTAGAGTACAAGGCATTAATTGCATCTCGGATCGGTCCCCGTAGTCCAAACTTCAAGAGGACCTCGTCCAGGTATCCCCAGTGCACCCTATCAAAGGCCTTCTCAGCGTCCAGAGATAGGAGTGCACTGGGGAGTTTCCGACGCTCAAGCAGCTCCAGCACATTCAGGAGTCTGCGTGTACCATCAGAAGTCTGGCGTTCAGGGACAAAGCCCACCTGATCCAGTTGAACCAAGGAGGGGAGGACAGCCGAGAGGCGGGCAGCAAGGAGTTTCGCATAAATCTTGAGATCACAATTGAGTAGGGATATGGGCCTAAAGTCTCCAGGGGAGGTGAGTGGTTTCCCCTCTTTAGGAATAGTGGATATAAGTGCCTCCAGTCCCTCCTTACGAATTGAGCCTCTCTGCTGCCAGAAGGTGAAAAGTTTCAAAAGGTAGGGAGTGAGGAGAGTAGAAAAGGTAGAATAATATGCGTAAGAGAAACCGTCTGGGCCAGGGGAGGTACGTTTCTTAATTGATCGTATGGTCATTGTTATTTCCCCTTCAGTGATCGGGGCATTCAAAAATCCCAATTGTTCTTGAGAGAGGCGAGGGAGAGAAGCTTTGGAGAGGAAAGCCTGTATGGTCTCACTAGAGGGCTGAGGAATGTCTTTCGAGTCCTTTAAATTATATAAGGATTGGTAAAATTTACCAAACTCTTCCGCAATTTTAATTGGGTTGCGTACCGTGTCTCCTGATGGGGTCAGCAAGGTAGAGACTCTGGACTGGGTTTCCCTCTTTTTAATTCTCCTAGCCAACAGGGCTCCTGCTCTATCCCCCATGGCGTAAAACCTGGATTTGGTTTTTCTTAGATGTTTTTCAGCATTTTCTAGTAGACATGCTCTCAGGTCTCGTCTCGCCTCTATTAGTTCTTGCATGACAGGGCTTACGGGGGAGGTCCTATGTCTTGTTTCCAAGAGTTTAATCTTAGAAAGTAGAGCAGCAACTGTAGCCTCACGTTCCCTTTTGGCTCTAGACGCTAGCTGGAGAAGGACGCCCCGTAGTACCGCCTTATGGGCGTACCAAAGGATTTCCGGATCAGTCCCAGTTACATCGTTAGAGATAAAGTACTGTTCCAGCTGCTCGTGTACATGTTGAGCATGTGATGGAAGGGATAGGAGATACTCGTTCAGCCTCCAGCGAGCTGGTGGTCTGATCGAGGTAGGGTCGGTTACCTCCAAGGAAATCTGCGCATGATCCGACCAGGTTATAGAGGCAATACTGGCAGTGACACAATGTGGGAGGATGGAATCATCCACCAGAAAGTAATCGAGCCTACTCAAGGTTCCATGTCGGGGAGACATGAACGTATAGTCTCGTTCTGAAGGATGCAAGTACCGCCAGATGTCATGTAACTGAGACTGAGCGAAAATAAGGCCTAGATCGCCCCGATATGTCGAGGGATTCGAGCAATCAAGATGCTTCTCCATGGGAGCGTTAAAGTCTCCAGCAATTATCCTGCAGCCTTTGGCATGTAATGCCAGAAGTTTGAGAAAACCTTTCAGAAAAGAGCGTTGTGCTGTGTTTGGACCGTACACGGAAGCTAACTTGAGATGAATTTCTCATTAGGTGTCAATATCAACCCATCTAATCCACACAGGCAAAGAAATTAAAGCATGCAGTGTCTTGTGAAAGTATTTGGCCCATTGAACTTTTCAATATTTTGCTACATTTCAGGCTTCAAACATAAAGATAAAAATTCTAATTTTTTTTTGTGAAGAATCAACAACAAGTGGGACACAATCGTGAAGTGGAACAAAATTTATTGGATATTTTAAACTTTTTTAAGAAATAAAAAACTGAAAAGTGGGGTGTGCAATATTATTCGGCCCCTTTGAGGTAGTACTTTGTAGCGCCACCTTTTGCTGCGATTACAGCTGCAGTCGCTCGGGGTATGTCTCTATCAGTTTTGCACATCGAGAGACTGAAATTCTTGCCCATTCTTCCTTACAAAACAGCTGGAGCTCAGTGAGGTTGGATGGAGAGCGTTTGTTAACAGCAGTTTTCAGCTCTTTCCACAGATTCTCAATTGGATTCAGGTCTGGACTTTGACTTGGCCATTCTAACCTGGATACATTTATTTTTTAACAATTCCATTATAGATATTTATTTATGTTTGGGGTCATTGTCTTGTAGGAAGATAAATCTCCGTCCCAGTCTCAGGTCTTTTGCAGACTCCAACAGGTTTTCTTCCAGAAAGGTCCTGTATTAGGCTCCGTCCATTTTCCCATCAATTTTAACCATCTTCCCTGTCCCTGCTGAAGAAAAGCAGGCCCAAACCATGATGCTGCCACCACCATGTTTGACAACGGGGGTGGTGTTTTGAGGGTGATGAGCTGTGTTGCTTTTATGCCAAACATATCGTTTTGCTTTGTGGCCAAAAAGTTTGATTTTGGTTTCATCTGAGCAGAGCACCTTATTCCACATGTTTGGTGTGTCTCCCAGGTGGCTTGTGGCAAACTTCAAACAAGACATTTTATGGATATCTTTGAGAAATGGCTTTCTTCTTGCCGCTCTTCCATAAAGGCCAGATTTGTGCAGTGTACGATTGATTGTTGTCCTATGGACAGACTCTCCCACCTCAGCTGTAGGCGCAGTTCATTCAGAGTGATCATGGGACTTTTAGCTGCATCTCTGATCAGTCTTCTCCTTGTTCGAGATGAAAGTTTAAAATGATGGCCAGGTCTTGGTAGATTTGCAGTGGCCTGGTACTCGTTCCATTTCAATAGGATCACTTGCACGGTGCTCCTTGAGATGTTTAAAACTTGGGAAATCTTTTTGTATCCAAATCCGGCTTTAAACTTCGCCACAACAGTATCTCAGACCTGCCTGGTGTGTTCCTTGATCTTCATGATGCGCTCTGCACTTGAAACAGAACCCTGAGACTATCACTGAGCAGGTGCATTTATATGGAGACTTGAAAATGAAGAAAAAATGTAAACCTGCATATTTCATTCTTGCCTAATTTTCATTACTTTTCCTCCAGACACAGCCAAACCCCAAAACCCCCTGAAGTATTCCATCTTGCAGCAAACATATTTCAGCAAAACAAGGAGAGAAATGGCTTAGCTGTTCTACTAATCATGACGTCAGGCGCAGTACTACGCTGAAAACATGTCCTCGTCTAGCTAATCTCACATCAGATGTAGTTTCCCTGACCAACAGGTTATTCATGTTCAGGTTTTTGTTGGTTACTCAGGTAATTAGCACAATTTTTTAGTAAATAATCATTTTGTATTAAGAATAAAGTTTTGTTATATTGGTATAGCTATACTTATATAAAAGCTACAACCACTCCCCTAAGCAATTAATGCAAATTACATGGGGCCCATGTATTAAAAAGGTAGGCGGCTGGAAATATATTGTAATTAAAAAAAAAAGCATATACCGTAATATGTCAGAATAATATACGTAGCAAGAATGGAAGGCAGAAAAGCATGCAGCCCTGGTGTAGGATGTGACATTGCAGGCAAGAACTGAAATGGTACTATTGCAGGGGTGGGGAACTCAAGGGCCGCCAACAGTGCAGGTTTTCAGGATTTCCTTAGTATTACACAGGTTGTAATTGAATCATCTAAACTGGTGATGATTCCAATCACCATGCAATACTAAGGAAATCCTGAAAACCTGCACTGTTGGCGGCCCTTGAGGACCGGAGTTCCCCACCCCCAGGGGCTTAACCACAACAGGTGCAGGGGTTGCGATCGCACCCCGCCCTGTATCCTAGGGGGCCCCAAAAGTCCCTTTGACCAATAGAAGAAGACTAATACTATTAAAGATTTGCAATAATTGGGGGCCCCGTTGGAGCTTTTGTATCAGGGCCCCAGGGCCTGAAGTTACGCCACTGCCCAACCCTGTACTATAGCCTGAAGCATTTATCATCTACCCACTGGAGACATAAAAAATGTGAGGGTCCAAAGTCTGGCACCCATAATGATCACCAAAATGGAAGAGCCAAGACCATCATTCCACTTTCTAGCTACAAGACCATGGCTAGAAGAAGATTGAATGAAGCAGTAATTAAACATGTCCTGCCACTTAATATAATTTATATGATAAAGAAGACCTAGCAAACAAATTACAAATGTTGGGGATTTGTGCCCAGATTAAAATTTACACAAATACAGTCTGCAGCAGAATTAATGCACAAGTTGAAGTTTTTTCATCATGGAAACTAACCTGTAGTACAACCTGTGAAATCTGGAATATTATAGCAGACTGAAGCCTCGGTTCATCAAAGTAATGTCTCCAAAATTCTGATGGAAATTGCTTTGAAAAGTCACAAAATTTTGGCACAACTTTAAGCCATACAAAAAATGTACAGCTTTTGGGTTTTTGACATCAGTTTTACTCAATTTCACCAAAATAGATGGAAAGAAGCATGGTGGAGTTGTGACACCACATCTTGTTTAGATAATGAGGAGCAGTGGACGTTCCCTAAACCAGAAATCTCACTCAGGTGCATCTAATTCAGGGGTCTCAAACTCAAGGCCTCGAGGGCCGCACACAGTCCAGGTTTTTAGGATAACCTTTACAATTTGACAGTTGGTCATTTGATACCAACTGTCAAATGCTATAGAAATCCTGAAAACCTGGACTGTGTGCGGCCCTCGAGGCCTGGAGTTTGAGACCCCTGATCTAATTCCTACACGTCTCTTCATCAAATTGCTGGTCTTGATGAATCAGGGTATGAGTTCACATATGTTCCAATTTCTTTTGTTTTACTTTTTAGCTTCAACAGGAAATCCACACAATAAGACTCCATTCACACTGTGCATTTTTGGTCTGTTTTTGCTCAACAGTTTTTTACCTAAAATCAGGAGTGGAACAATCAGAGGAAAAGTATAATAGAAAACACGTCACCACTTCTGGATTTATCACTCACTGCTGGTTTTAGCTACAAAAACTGATAAGAAAAACAGACCAAAAAAACGCACAGTGTGAATGGAGCCTTAAAAGAGTTTTCCATTTTATGAAAAGTGTACCACAACCACTTTAATATACAAAATATAGCACGCAAAGCATTTTCTCACTCTCCCTGAGTCGTACATTAGCTCGTCTTCACGGGTATCCCGTGACCTCATATTGACACTTCACACTGCTGCAGCCAATCACTGAGCTCGACTGCTGCAGTGATGTGATCTGTCGACATAATGTGAGAACACGTCAGCAGAGAACAAGAGCTGTCGTTGGGACTCTGAGAAGGGAAGTATCTGCTCTGCTTGGTATGTTGCATATAGAGTGGGAGAAATAAGTATTTGATCCCTTGCTAATTTTGTAAGTTTGCCCACTGACAAATAGATGAACAGTCTATAATTTTAAGGGTAGGTTAATGTTAACAATGAGAGGTAGAATATCAAAAATAAAATCCAGAAAATCACATTGTCTAAATTATATAAATGTATTTGTTTTTTGCAAAGAGAAATAAGTATTTAATCCTCTACCAACCATTAGTTCTGGCCCCTACAGACCAGTTAGGCTGCGTTCACACTGCATAATTTTTACATCCGTGTGGTTCCTTGAATTTCAAGGACCATACGGACAGGCACCGATCTGTTCAAATGGATGGCAACAAATATCCACGGACTGTTTTCTTAACAGATCCGTCATCAGTTACCAGAGATAGGGGTGGAATTAGCTGTACCTTGCTTCTGAGCATGCTCAGTACAACAAAACAGATCTGTTTCATAGATCTGTTTTTTTCACAGATCCATACAGATCTGCACTCCATTGACATCCATGCTATTTGACACGAACAGCTAAGAATCCGTGTCTGTCCATTGGTGTCAGTGATTTTCAAGGCAGCCCAAAATCGGAACAGTCTCTGATTCTGGATGCACGAAAAAAAACTGACACAAACGGATCAGTGACAAAACTGACACACACGGATGGCCATATAGGACCAATCCGTGCCCCTAGGGATACATGGGAGGCCAAAACTCATCCGTGGCTATCCATTTTAAAACAGATAGACAAAGATCAGGAATTATGCAGTGTGAAAGCAGCCTTAGATGCTCCTAAAAAATGTGTTACCAGCATTAAAGACTGCTGTCTTAAAATGTCACTTTTATAAAATACTCTTGTCCACACACTCAATTAATCAGATGTACTCCAACCTCTACAACATGGGCAAGACCAAAGAGCTTTCTAAGGATGTCAGGGAAAAGATCCTCGACCTGCACAAGGCTGGAATGGACTACAAAACCATAAGTCGCTGGGTGAGAAGGAGACAACTGTTGATGCAATAGTAAGAAAATGGAAGAAATTTAAAATGAGTGTCAATCGACATCGATCTGGGGTTCCATGCATAATGTCACCTTGTAGGGTATCCATGATCATGAAGAAGGTGAGAGATCAGCCTAAAACTACACAGGGGGAACTTGTTCATGATCTCAAAGCAGCTGGGACCACCGTCACCAAGAAAACTATTGGTAACACATTATGATATAATGGATTAAAACCCTGCAGCGCCTGCAAAGTCCCACTGCTCGAGAAGGCTCATGTGCAAGGCCCGCCTGAAGTTAACCAATAAACACCTTGGTGATTCTGAGGGTGATTAGAACGCCGTGTTTGGAGGAAGAGAAATGCTGCCTATGGTTCAAAGAACACCATTCCCACAGTCAAGCGTGGTGGTGGAAACATTATGTTTTGAGAAGTTTCTCTGCTAAGGGCACAGTACTACTTCACCACATCAATAAGACAATGGATAGGGCCATGTACCATGAAATACTAAGTGACAACCTCCTTCCCTCCACCAGGACATTACAAATGGGTCATGGCTGGGTCTTACAGCACGACAATGACCCAAAACATACAGCCAAAGGCAACAAAGCTGTGGCTCAATAAAAAGCACATTAAGGTCAGGTCATGGAGCAGCATAACCAGTCTCCAGACCTTAATCCCATAGAAAAATTATGGAGGGAGCTGAAGCTTTGAGATGCCAAACGACAGCCTCAAGGTTTTAATGATTTAGAGTTGATTTGCATCTAACTGCTGTGCTTGCCAACAAGGGTTTTGCCACCAAGTATTAAATTCTTGTTCGCCAGAGGGATCAAATACTTATTTCTCTCTGCAAAATGCAAATAACTTTATACAATTTAGACAATGTGATTTTCTGGATTTTATTTTTGATATTCTATCTCTCAATGTTAAAATTAACCTACCCTTAAAATTATAGACTGTTCATCTATTTGTCAGTGAGCAAACTTACAAAATCAGCAAGGGATCAAATACTTATTTCCCCCCTGTATAGGGCAAGAAAGTGGCACTCGCTGCACAGACTCACCAAATGTGTTAGGACAGGAGAAAATATACATTTTTGTTAGCAAAAGTCACATAGATAATTACAGATTTAATATGTAAAGTAAACTGCATGTACGACTTGTATGTTGGCCTACAGGCCTACTGCATGTACACAAATATGTTGGCACACAGTCAAAAAAACGCAAAAAAGTTGTTAAACCAGAATTCTGTAACCCACACTGTACTAGTATATTTGTCAGGTAAATAGTTCATGGAAAAAAAAAGCAGCATTCTAGGAAGTTTGTCAGCATTAATTTACCTAAAGGGGTTGTTTGTTAAAAAAAAGGGGGGAAAAAAACTCACCAAAAATTTGCCAGGTAAATACCCATTGCACTTAGCAGCGGCTGCCAGCTCCTCTGAGAGGCAACACAGGTGTCTGTATGCCGGTACTCAATCACCTGCAACCCACAGTGGGGGTGGTTATGGCACCAGCGTCCGGCCATGCTGTCAGGGAGGTCTTTAGTGTTTTATTGCATTTTTTTATCTGCAGTTTGAGGCTGAGCCCTCTGGGGGGCGTCTGTCATTTTGTGAGGCATGTAATCAGTGCGGAGCAGCCCGCCTGATCTAATAGAAGGGCGTGACCAATAGGCTGCTCTGACACTATGCCTTGCATGCACCGTGAATGGCAGAGCCCTATGGTAACCTCCTGTCTTTAAATGCCACCAGTCACCTCCCTGACAGCATGGCCGGACGCTGGTGTCACAACCGCCCCCACTGTGGGTTGCAGGTGATTGAGTACCGGCATACAGACACCTGTGTTGCCTCTCAGAGGAGCTGGCAGCCGCTGCTAGTGCAATGGGTATTTACCTGGGAAATTTTTGGTGAGTTTTTTCTGTTTTTAAGTCCATTCGGTGAATGTTAAAAAAAAGGGGGGTAGGGGTGGGGAGGGACACAACGGTAGACTGTCATGCCGAGGTAGGTGGCACATGACCGTTCATTGGCTGCACCACTACTGCTACGGCCCATCAGTAAAGAACTCTGAGGGGCAGATAGGAATCAAGGTAGCCAATACGGTAAATGTGATTTTTATGCACTAAAATAAAGGAGATTCTCTCACTAAATAGGGCAAGTGATGAACGTATACTGTCTGGAGATTGGCTAGTGGGACCCACAATATCCACAGAACAAAATGATCCAAATCCCTGTGTGAATGGTGAGGTGGAACCATACACAGGCTCCAGCAGCCTTGTAACCTCTTACCGCCCCCACTTATTTCCACCTTAGTAACCAGGCCAAATTTCACAGATCTGACATGTGTCACTATGTGGAAATATCTCAGGAATGCTTCCTTATATCTTAGTGATTCAGCAAATAGTTTTTGTCGATATGACTTGCGGTTATTTATGAAAATATCTAAACTTTGACAATACTTAAAAAAAAAAAAACCTCACAATTTCTGAACTTTGCATTTTTATGCTCATAACCCCTACACGACTAATGCCATATATATTAAGTCATAGGTCACATCTCTTCTTTTGAGGTGGGCTCATGCCCTAAGCCCACGTATTTTCTCGCACATGTCGGCTGATCTGTGCAGCATAAGGGTGCGTGCTCACGGTCCGGAGGAGCTGCGTGTTGGATGCAGCTCCTCCGGACCTGAGTGAAGCCGCGGGTGGCTGCAGAGAGACAGCAGCCGCCCAGTAATCACCATGTGCGGCGGGTGCGGTGCGGCTTCTCCCTGCAGTCACCCGATGGCAGCCGCTTCCGACTCCGCAGCATGAAATAAACATGCTGCGGAGGAGCGGACTGCCGGTAACCTGCCCTGTAGCTCCAAACAAGCTGCAGGCGGGTTAAGCATAGTGAGGATGGGATTTCTTGAAATCCCATCCACTATGCTGATACTGTACTACGCAGCGTTTTGGACGCAGCGGCAAGATGCTGCATTTACTGACCGTGTGCACGCACCCTTAGAGATGTGCACGTCCTGGAAGCTTTCTGCCCTGTCCATTACTGATCACATAGATAAGTGTTGGGAAGGAAAAGAGAGATCAGTTCTCTCAGTGATCAGGAAGGATCCAGTATCCACGTTCTCCTGATTCACAGTAAGCTGTCTCCAGACTATAAGGGTGAAAACACACTATCCTACTTACATGTGAGTCTCTTAGACGAGATTCGGATTAGCGACCCTGAAAGGCCTGTCCCTCTCTGGACAGGTGTGTGGAGCTGCTTAGAAACAGAAGCAGCTGATGCTCCCATCCAGAGAGGGGGAGAGCCATTGCAAGTTACTCATCCGTGACACGTTCGAGTTAGTCGTACATCACATGGACAGTGTGATTCCACCCTAAGGGTATGTTCCCACGATATGGAGACACTGCTGGAATTGTAAGATGCTACAGTTTGACAAAGCAAAAATTTGTGGCATGAAAAGCTCATCCTAGGGACGTAGCCTAAGACCCACAGACACCATTTAGCAAGATTTTTGCTAAGCAAAAAGTCTAACGCTACTTTCCCACAATGAACATCGGGTGAGTTTTTGATGTTGTAGATTTACTGTGGCATTTCTGCACCTATGGGGTAATTCACTTACGTTGTTTCCAATTGCGTGCTTGTGTGTGTGTGTAAACAAGCAATACCGACTTTGCAGTCTTTGTCTCTTTTTGGTATGTCACGTTTTAAATAAAGCCAATTTAGTCTTTGTTACTTCCAGATATTTGGCTTTCATAAAACCTTATTGATACTGTCGTGTGCAGATTACATCAGCAGGAATACACTGAAAACAGTCTTTTTCTCTACCAATTATACTGAGGTTTATGACCAGATGCAAGTCTACAGAGAAAATCTGCACATAAATCTCAGCATAATCAAAGAGAAATTGACACGCTGCAATTTCCAACCAATTCCAGTTTACGCTGTGTAAAAAAAAAAAAAAATCATGGCATGAAATTTCTATATAACCTTGTGATCATAAAAAAGATGAAAGTATGGCACTCACCAAGTTGTTGCAGCAAATTATTCAAAACCTGGTGGGGCTTTACATTAGTACGGGGAGGGGGAGTGTGGAGGCGGCGGATGACGGCATGCTGTTTCGCAGGGTCTCCGCTTCCTGTTTCCCATTGTCGTTCACCGCCTTCACACTCCCTCTCCCCGCACTAATGTAAAGCACCGCCAGGTTTTGAATAAAGCTGAGCTATTGCAAGGACTTGGTGAGTGCCGTGCTATCATCTTTTTTATAATCACAAAGTTGTCAAGATAATAGAGTGTGCAACGCCAAGGCACGGTGTACTATAGGGGCATTAGGCAGGACTTATCAAGTGTACGGAACATATTAATTGCATTGGTGCCTGGCTTTTACTATTCATTTGCTGGATTTCTATATAACCCATAGCTTTACAGTTTCAGTAAAGTGCATGTGCCCACTGTGTTTTTGCTGTTTTTTTTATTTTTTTTTATGCATTTCTGGACCGAAAACTCAGCGCCCACAGTTTTGTAATGAAAGTCAATGTGATTTTCCAACAGTTGTGCCCACATGTGCGTTTTTGGATGCTACTTTAAATCACTTACATTTTTTTTTTAATGTCCCTGCAATTATCTTCAGCTTTTTTGGGCTGCGTTTTCCAATTGACAGCCATTCTAATGAGAGGAAAAAAGCAGCACTAAGGAAAAAAAAAAAAAAAAAGCAGTAAAGACACACCAGAAACACATCGGTGCTTTTTGTTTTTAAACACCTACGTTTTAGTGGCTGAAAAAAAAGCAGCACAAACACAGCCCAAAAATTACGCACAGTGGGTGCATAGCCTAGGGTATGTGCGCATTTTTAGTTTGCATTTTTGACATCTTTTTGATGCATCTTTGTTATGCATTTGGAGTGGAAAAACGCTGCAAGAATGGACATGCTGTAGATTTATTTCTGAACCACATCTGCAAGGGAAAAATAAGCAGCTTGTGCACAAAACTTCAGAATTCTCATCGACTATGGTGGCTTGAGGATTTGCATGCAGTTTTGTGACAAATCTGCATTAAAAAAAAGCATCAAAACAGCGATAAAAACTCACTTGATGCACAGGACCTATGACACTGCGGTTTCTTAACGCCAAAAAATATGCAGCGACAAAAACTCATTGTGGGGATATAATCTTATAGTCAAAAAAAACACAATAATTAGGAATAAAGGTTATGTTTCAGTGGAGCTATGTTCCCACAATGATTTTTTGTTGAGTTTTTGATGTTGCAGCATTTCTGCACCTATTATGTAAATCAGGTTGGTTGCATTTTTTTCATTCATTTGTGCATTTTACATCACACTCTTGACGCTGCGGTTTTTGTCTCTTGTTGATGTGTATAATAAGGATATGTGCACACAGTGCGTTTATCCTGCGGCTAAAAACACGGCAAAACCTGTACAGGTTTCTAGGATCTCTAGATTTTTGGCAGGTGAATTGCTGTGGATTTGGAGGAAGTTATTTTGCACAATTTTTGTGCATTTTTTGCTGCGTTTTTTCTGCATTTTTGCCATTGACAGCAGCAAAAACACAGAAAAGAATTGCCTTGCTCATTCTTTTTAAAACGCAGCAAAACCTGTGGTGTTTACACTTTCTGCAAACATTATGTGTGCACAGCTTTTCCCTAAAACACATAGGTTTTCCTGGAAAGTCAAAACGCAGGTACAGATTAGCATATATTTGCATAAAGCTTTGGTAAAAAAGCAGCACAAAAATGCAGCAAAAACACACTGTGTGCACATAGCCTAAAGCTGCTTTGTTTTTGATACTACCTGGTATTGGGCTTTGACAAAACTTTGTTGATAAAGTCATGTGCAGATTCAATTCTATGATGTGCTTCTGCAGCAGAAATGAACTAAAAATGCATGTGTATCAATAGCGGGTCAGGTTACCTCCTGCTCAAACCAATGGTTCTCATACAGGTCAGGTCAAATGAAAGCAATAGCATAGATAAAAGAGAAGTTAAAATATAACTTTTAAAAAGACCTAGTTGTCTAGACTAACAAAAACAGAAAGACGTGCAAAAGTGACAGTGCAAACAACTGTGTATTGCTGTGAGTAATCCCCTTTACTCTTTTCCAAGGGGTTAATAGAGCCAAATCCAGATTCCGTCCATATACTAGGAATACTGGCTTATGTCTCTAGTCGTCTGCCTACCTACAGGAAGTGCAATATCAAGGCTCATACACTTCCCTCATGGTACACAGACCACATGTATAGGTGGAAAAAAACCAAAGTATGCACTCCAAATCGGAGCGATCTCACCCAGTTATTCCACCGCTTCACATGAAGTGAGTCCACAATGACTTGGATCAACCTTTCATTGATGTTGTCCAGGCTGCTCAGGGCTCAGTACTTTATAGTCACCACCATGTCATCTGATGCGTTCCTCCAGACGCGTTTCAGATCCCTCTTCATCAGGGAGTCATGGTACACACATCAAATCCACACAGCCTTACTTGTGGGGCCAGACTGGGTAAGTGTACATTCCCCGAGACCCTGCATAGGACTAGACTACATGATAGTAAGGCTGTGTGGATTTGTATGGGGCAGGATGGAGGTATTGCAACTGATATTCTCTGTCTTCTTGCAGACACCATAGCGATCATCTACATTAGGGTGGGTGTATCCTATGATTACCAACTCTGATGTGTGTACCATGAAAAGGTTGATCCAAGTCTATGTGGACTCACTTCATGTGAAGCGGTGGAGTAACTGGGTGAGATCGCTCCGATTTGGAGTGCATACTTTGGTTTTTTCCACCTATACATGTGGTCTGTGTACCATGAGGGACGTGTATGAGCCTTGATATTGCACTTCCTGTAGGTAGGCAGACGCGACTAGAGACATAAGCCGATATTCCTAGGTATATGGACGGGATCTAGATTTGGCTCTATTAACCCCTTGTAAAAGAGTAAAGGGGATTACTCACAGCAATACACAGTTATTTGCACTGTCACTTTTGCACGACTTTCTGTTTTTGTTAGTCTAGACAACTAGGTCTTTTTAACATTTGAGTTTATTAAAAGTTATATTTTAACTTCTCTTTTTATCTATGCTATTGCTTTAAAAGTGCATGTGTATTATTTTTATAGGTTTTCTCTGCATCTAATCCAAGTCTATGGGAAAAATCTGCATATAAAACCTAACGTACCTGCAAGAGAAATTGACATGCAGTGGTCTTGAAACACGCACCGCAGGTCAGATTATGCGGAGTAAAAAAGAAGCTAAATAGGCATGAGATTTCTATAAATTCCATCCACTTTGCTGGAACTGTAAGACGCTGCACTTTTGATGCATGAAAAACACTATGTCAAAAAATCACTAAAAACTCATTGTGGGCACACAGCCTAATAAGAAAAAATGTAGGCGAAACATTTCACAATTATTCATACGAAAGGCCAACTTGTGCCAGAGTAAATAGTTTTTTGAAGTACACCCACATAGCACACAGTACAATAAACCTGAGCCTTGTACAAATAAAGGCACACACACTATATCGTAAACCATACTGCAAACAGCCAATGTCAAAAAACAAAAGCTTCCTGGAGACATCCTACCTCCACACGTCATCTACAATACTTACCAGTTCTTCTATTGTTATCTCTGCATATTTCCTACAGATCATGTTACATTATACGGTAGTACATTTTGCTTCTCATTATTGTATGAATGTCCTATATTTCACAATGTTGCACAGAGGTCACATGGACTCACATCAGCCCTCCTTTATGATCTAACTAGTCCGGGGCCCGATTGTATCGCATTGTGCGATTCTAGAACTTGTGCAATAATATATTAGCTGAACTATGTCGTTAATGTTTTAGGTTACGAAATTAAAGAAAGAATAGGTGTATTTAAAACTCCGCAATAGCAGTAGAATTTTATAACATGCAAACAAAGTAGGTATGTATATGTTATGCATCATGAATGCGGTTATAGATGAAAATGCTGCTATTCATGGTGGAGTTATCAATATAAACACAAGATACGACAATAATGTGTGGACTTAGGAGATTCATCATTATGGTACTGGCAGTGGGATGCTGCATCCTGTGACAGTCTCATAGATCTGTACTCCGTAGATTCATCATTACAGTACTGGCAGTGGGATGCTGCATCCTGTGACAGTCTCATAGATCTGTACTCCGTAGATTCATCATTATGGTACTGGCGGTGGGATGCTGCATCCTGTGACAGTCTCATAGATCTGTACTCCGTAGATTCATCATTATGGTACTGGCAGTGGGATGCTGCATCCTGTGACAGTCTCATAGATCTGTACATTGTAGATTCATAGATTCATCATTACGGTACTGGCAATGGGATGTTGCATCCTGTGACAGTCTGATAGATATGTACATTGTACATTCATCATTATGATAATGGCAGTGGGATGCTGTATACTGTGACAGTCTGATAGATCTGTACTTTGTAGATTCATCGTTATGGTACTGGCAGTGGGATGCTGTATCCCGTGACAGTCTGATAGATCTGTACTCCGTAGATTCATCATTATGGCACTGGTGGTGGGATGCTGCATCCTGTGACAGTCTCATAGATCTGTACATTGTAGATTCATCATTATGGTACTGGCAGTGGGATGCTGCATTTTGTGACGATCTGATAGATCTGTATTTTGTAGATTCATCGTTATGGTACTGGCAGGGGGATGCTGTATCCCGTGACAGTCTGATAGATCTGTACTCCGTAGGTTCATCATTACAGTACTGGCAGTGGGATGCTGCTTCCTGTGACAGTCTCATAGATTTGTACATTGTAGATTCATCATTACAGTACTGGCGGTGGGATGCTGCATCCTGTGAAAGTCTGATAGATCTGTACATTGTAGATTCATCATTATGGTACTGGTGGTGGGATTCTGCAGCCTGTGACAGTCTGATAGATCTGTACATTGTAGATTCATCATTACAGTACTGGCGGTGGGATGCTGCAGTGTTTGACAGTCTGATAGATCTGTACTCTGTAGATTCATCATTATGGTACTGGTGGTGGGATGCTGCATCCTGTGACAGTCTCATTGATCTAGATTGCACAGATTCGTTATCACAGTGCCGGTGATGTAGTGATGCATCATGTAACAGTGTCATAGATCTGTACAGTGGAGAGTCTTTTTCGCCTCTCTTGTGTTGTGATACTGCATTCGTTGTCCATCTCCTAAACCTGGATGTTGAAGACTCAGCCGCGGAGCGTACTCGCTGTGATGCAGCATCTTATGAGCGTCTCCTTGATCTTTACACAGAGATTTATGTTGTCAGTGCTGTTGCTGCAAAATGGCATCCAGTGACAATCTAATGGGTCTGGACTGGAGGGAGTAATGTGAGATATGCATGCGCTTCTGTGTAGTGGCTTGGTCAAGACAATGCTCTCTTTGTTCAGTAATCTCATTTGTGCGTCATTGCTTTTTACTTTGTGCTGCTGCTGCTTTCCTTTCCATATCGTATTTTTAGGGACGGCCTATTTGGCGTAGATTTTGAATGATCAACCAAACTTGACTGATCAACCAAACTTACCGTACATACTCGTGTATAAGCCGACCCGTGTATAAGCCGACCCCCCTACTTTTGCCCCCAAAACCTGGGAAAATCTATTGACTCGCGTATAAGCCGAGGGTGGACCCCAGCACAGGTATACAGCCCCCAGCAGTGGTATACAGGCCCCAGCAGTATGATATACAGCAGCCCCCAGTGGTATATACAGCAGCCCCAGTGGTATTGCAGCCCCTATATACAGCAGCCCCAGTGGTATTGCAGCCCCAGTGGTATTGCAGCCCCTATATACAGCAGCCCCAGTGGTATTGCAGCCCCAGTGGTATTGCAGCCCCTATATACAGCAGCCCCAGTGGTGTATACAGCAGCCCCTATATACAGCAGCCCCAGTGGTATTGCAGCCCCAGTGGTATTGCAGCCCCTATATACAGCAGCCCAGTGGTATTGCAGCCCCAGTGGTATTGCAGCCCCTATATACAGCAGCCCCAGTGGTATTGCAGCCCCTATATACAGCAGCCCCAGTGGTATTGCAGCCCCAGTGGTGTATACAGCCCCAGTGGCAGTATATTGCAGCCCCAGCGGTAGTATACAGCAGCCCCCATAATCCAGGGCCCCCCCAGCCTGACTCCGGTCACCTGTAAAGGAAACTATACTTATCACAGTGCCGCTGTCTGTCCGCGCCCGCTCGCACCCGCTCGCAGCTGCCGTACGCGATCCTCCATCTTCATGCCTCTTCTTCCTGTTTCCTGTGCTCGTCGCAGGGAATGACGTCATTGCCTGCGACGAGCACAGAAACAGGAAGAAGACGCATGAAGATGGAGGATCGCGTACGGCAGCTGCGAGCGGGTGCGAGCGGGCGCGGACAGCGGCACTGTGATAAGTATAGTTTCCTTTACAGGTGACCGGAGCGAGGCTGGGGAGGACCTGCATTACGGGGGCTGCTGTATACCGATGTATACATCGGTATGTACCGATGTATACATCGGTATACAGCACTGACTCGCGTATAAGCCGAGGGGGGTACTTTTCAGCCTAATTTTTGGGCTGAAAAACTCGGCTTATACGCGAGTATATACGGTAGTTAAAATTCTCACATTCCAGTTTAACTGCCTTTTGTAATGTCTGCAGTGTACTATAGGTGGCACGGTTTTCAGGACACACAGACACACAGACAGGCAGATTGAATAGGTCTTTTATAGAATACATATTCTTTCTATCATGCATATAATACTTGTGTTTGATATACTTTAAAACTTATGTCAACACTTTATAGGAAGTCTTGTCACATGTTATCTGTGCAAAGCATAAGACATGTGGAATGGGAGTTTATATATCGTATTCAACCACTTTAAAAATCCACCAACGGACTTTTTCAATTCTGAAATATCTTCTATCCTCAGGACAGTTAATAACCATGAGATGACTGGGTGTCCAACTATCACCATAGCAGGAATCCCTTGGCCCTGTTTAAATGGGGCAGTGGTCCTTCATGCATACTGCTGTATGGATTGACCATAGCGGAGCACATATAGATATGGGGCAGAGGACATGGTACCCACTTTGCATTCTGTCAGTTTATTGGGATCCCTGTAATCAGACCACCACTAGTGGACAAAGTTGGTACATTTTTTGCTAAAGTAAAAAGGGTCAATGAAATAACTTGAAACTGACAAAAGTAATTGCGAATTTAAATTGACTAAATATCAACTAATGAAAATCATACATTGCTTTTGAGTTGCGAATCAACAAATAAAAAAATAGAATTATTCTTACCGTTAATTCGGTTTCTAGGGCCCTTCCACGACAGCATAGGAGGTTGCCTCTCCACGCCCTATTAGGGATAGGAAGCACAAGAGAGGTTAAAAGGACCCTCCCACCTCCCACTCGCCAGTGTCTTACAAAGAACCATAGCATGACCAATGCAAGACAGAGCATTCCATGAAAAAACAAGGAAATAAAGGGAGGGAATTAGGTGCTGTCGTGGAAGGGCCCTAGAAACCGAATTAACGGTAAGAATAATTCTATTTTCTCCAGGCCCCTTCCACGACAGCATAGGAGGAATACCAACGAATACAAACCTAGGGCGGGACCACAGCCTGCAGGACTTTCCTGCCAAAGGCCAAATCCCTGGTAGAACCTAGGTCCAAACGATAATGTTTTGTGAAAGTATGCAGGGAGGACAATGTAGCAGCAGTACAGATCTGCTCAGGAGAAGCCCCCGCCTTTTCAGCCCAGGAGACCGAGGTAGCCCTGGTGGAGTGGGCAGTAAATCCAGAAGGTATCGGCAGATGTTGAGACAAGTAGGATGCAGCAATGGCCCGTTTAATCCAGCTTGCAATGGTGCACTTCGCCACCTTCCTGCCCTTATTGGGACCAAAGGGCTGGACAAAAAGGTTGTGATCAACCCGCCAGGGCGCAGTGACCTCCAGGTAACGAAGCACGATCCTGCGAACATCCAAAGAGTGGAACTCCTCCTCTTTCGGAGAACGAGGAGACTGACAAAAAGAGGGCAGGACAATGGACTGGGAACGGTGAAAATCCGAGACCACCTTGGGGAGAAAAGAAGGGTCCAGCTGAAGGACGATGCAGTCATTACGGACCGTCAAATATGGCTCCCTTATGGACAGAGCCTGGAGTTCTCCTACCCGCCGGGCGGTCGTAATAGCCACAAGAAAAGACGTTTTATGAGACAGCAGTCGAAGATCACAGGACGACAATGGTTCATAGGGGGAACGGGACAATCCAGTCAAGACCACATTGAGATCCCAGGCGGGAGCAAGGACCTTAATCCGTGGAAGAATCCTAGAGGCGGACACCATGAACCGGCGAATCCAGAGATGGGCGGCCAAATCCGCATCAAAAACGGAGCTGAGAGCGGAAACCTGGACCTTCAACGTGCTAGGCCGAAGTCCAAGGTCAAACCCCGCCTGGAGGAAATCCAAAATTTGAGAGACATTAGGATGGAGGGGATCCGGAGGCCGAGAAGCACACCAGGAGGAGAATCTCTTCCAGACTTTATTGTAAATAGCATTGGTGACTGGTTTACGATTCTGTTGCAAGGTCGCCACCACCTTGGCAGACAAGCCCTGTCACCTCAACACACGGGCCTCAGAAGCCAAGCAGCTAAGCTGAGCCTCCGGGGATCCGGATGAAACAGAGGACCCTGCGACAGCAGACTGGGATCCGCTCCCAGAACCACAGGGCCCTCGACCCGAAGAGACATAATCAAATTGTACCAGCTCCTTCTCGGCCATAACGGAGCCACCAGGATCGTTGGAACACCGTCCGTTCTGACCTTCCGCAAGGCCTTTGCCAGGAGGGGAATCGGAGGGAAGGCATACGCCAGATGGAAGTCCCAAGGCTGTGAAAAGGCATCCGCCCCCACAGCGTCGTCCCGAGGATCCAGGGAGAAATATGTTGCGACCTTGCGATTGGTGCTGGAGGCGAAGAGGTCGACATCCGGAGCACCCATCGGGCCACCAAGGGAGCAGAAAACGGCCTGATCCAGACTCCATTCGCCCGGATGAAGGTCTGTGCGGCTGAGAAAGTCTGCCTGAATGTTCAAGGACCCTTTCAGGTGGACCGCGGAAAGAGACAGGAGGAACCATTCGCCCAGGAAAATATTAGAGAGGACACTGACCCCAGAGCCCTGGATCGAGTCCCTCCCTGATGACGAAGGTGAGCCACCGTGGAGACGTTGTCCGAATATACCATAACGTGGGAACACTGTACCAGATGGGCTGCGGCCAGGAGGGCTTCCTCCACAGCCCGCAACTCCCTGTAATTGGAAGAGCGAGCCCTGATCAATTGGGGCCATAACCCTTGAAACGGTGTGCGGGCAACGACAGCCCCCCACCCCCTCTGGCTGGGTCCGTAGTGAGAGTGACAACCGGGGACTGATCCCAGGCCACCCCCCTCTGCAAGTTCCGGGAATCCAACCACCAGCGGAGGGACGAGGAGGCAAGACCTGAAAGACGAAACCGCCTGTTGAGGGACGAAGGCAGGCCGTCCCAGTGGGAAAGGACATGGGCTTGAAGCGAGCGGGAGTGACCTTGAGTCCCACATGACCGAGGGGATGCAAGAGGTCATGGACCCCAGCACCGACATTGTCGTCCGCAGCGTGGGAGCGGACATCCGACACAGAGCGGAAACATTGGTCTGCAGCAGCAACCGGTGGTCCTCCGGGAGAAAGGAAGCCTGAGCGTCGGAGTCCAACAGGACCCCGAGGAACCTCCTTTTGGTCGACGCCTGTAGCTGGGACTTCTGAAGATTGGGGATCCAGCCCAATGATTTCAGCACCCTGAGGGACTCTTCCACGCCCCACTGGAGGGTCATCACTGATGGAGCGACAAGAAGAAAGTCATCCACATACGGCACCAGACAAATGCTCCGACCCCTCAGGAAGGCCACTACCTCCGCCATAACCTTCGAGAAGACCCTGGGAGCTGAGGAGATGCCGAAGGGAAGGACATTGAATTGAAAATGGAGAATCTCCCTGTTGCGTACAATCGCAAACCTGAGGAACCGACGGTGGAGAGGATGAATAGGAACATGGAAGTACGCATCCCGCAGATCGATGGTAGCCATCTGGTGATGACAGCCGATTAATGGAATCGCCGATCTGACAGACTCCATTTTGAAACGCCGGTAACGGACATGCCGGTTGAGGCGTTTCAGGTTGATTATCACCCGAGAATCGCCCGACGGCTTTTTGACTAGAAAGAGACGGGAGTAGTGACCAATCCTGTGTCCGAAACCGGAACGGGTGAGACCACATTGGCAAGCAGCATTTCCTGCACTTTGGAGTACAGGACTTTCTGAGCCGCCTTGGAAGGCAGTGCAGTGACCCGAAGACCCGGGGGGGGGGGGGGTTCTGACACAAACTCGATGAGGAGGCCCCTGGAGATGACGTTCAACACCCACTGGGAAGTGGTGACCTCTCTCCACTGCGGGAGGAAGGCCGCCAGGCGACCACCCACCGGGATCGAGTCACTGCCTATCGGAGGGCTGGGGTTTATGGGAGGGGACAAGGATATTCTTCCCTCTCCCTTTCTGGTAACTCCAGCGACCCGTCTTGCCCTTGCCTTTGGACTGGGAGGCCTGAGGCACCGAGGAACGAAAGGGCCGCTGGCGGACGGGCTTCTGCTCTGGGAGGGCCTTGCGGTCAGTCGCTTTTTCCAAAATCTCCTCCAAGGCAGGACCAAACACCATCTCCCCTTTAAACGGGAGGGAGCATAGCTTCAGTTTTGAAGTGGAATCCCCACTCCACAACTTTAACCACAAAGCCCGTCTAGCAGAGTTAGAGAGGACAGACGTCCTGGCTGCCAAACGGACTGAATCCGCAGAAGCATCTGCGAGAAAACAAGTCGCTTTCCGAAGCAACAGAAGAGACTCCAGGAGTTCCTCCCTAGGGGTACCCTGCGAAATATGAGCCTCCAGCTGGTCCATCCACTTAAGAAGTGATCTGGACACATACGTGGAGGCAATATTCGCCTGCATAGAGGCTGAGGACGCATCCCAGGAGCGCCTCATAAAGCCATCAATCTTCTGGTCTAACTGATCCTTGAGCTGGGATGTGTCTTCAAAGGGAAGCGCAGTCTTTTTGGCCACTCGGGCAACCTGCACATCCACTTTCAGCACATCCCATTGGATCTCGCAAGGCTCCAACGGAAAGCGGCGAGAGAGATCACTTTTGACTCTCCTCTCAGGGAATTCCCATTCCTGGGAGATGAGCTCCAGGAGAGTAGAATGCACCGGAAACCCGTCTGTTTAGCTGACCGGAGGCCCGCAAACATTTCCTCCTGGACGGATGAGGGTGTAAGAACTTCCTCTAACCCCATAGTGCTCCGGACAGCCCCAATAAGATCCCCTAGGTCATCAGAGGGAAACAAAAATCTACGAAGATCCGCCTGAGGAGCAGCAGCGGAGTCCTCGGGGCCCTCAGAGTCGGAGTCAGGGTCAGGGTTCGGGTCCTCCGAGCCTGGCGGGGTAGCCTGAAGCTTCCTTCTCTTAGAAGAGGGAGGTCCAGCAACGGAAGACACAGGGAAAGAGAGGCCAGGGAAGCTTGAATCTCCGCTTGACCATGGCCCTCAAGTCATAAAACCGGGCTAGGGTGCTCAGCCCTAACCACTTTATCTGTCAAGTCTGGCACACTTCTTATCCCATCCGCAGGGAGCTTTTTACTCAGACGGGCTTTAATAGACCCAGGGGCTGGCTGTCCTTAAACACAAACACAGGACCAGGAGCCTCACCACAAACCCTCCCCCAGGGGAAAAAGGTCCCCCCCTAACAAAAACCTTCTGGGGCGGGGGACCACTGGGCTCCGCCGATGCGGGAGAAGACATGGTAATCAACATACAGCAATTACCTTACCTGTGGGGGACTCCGGGGCAGACTTTAAAGCGGGAAAAGGCCTGCCCCCCCAACGGAAACGTGCCCCCCCGCCCCCCGCACCGGTCCAGGGCAGGCCGCCATTGGAGACGTGCCGCACGAGCCCCGCAGGATCCCACCGCCGGAATCCGGAAGAGACGGGTCCCAGGGGGAGGGGCGGTGCGCACCCGGGAGGCCACCCCCCACCCGCGTCACTTCCGGTCACGGGATCCGGGGGGGCCAGGCGGAGGCCCACAGCTCCGCATGGGGACCAGCAAGGAGGAACCGAGGCCCCAACCAAACTGTCCGGGAGCACGAGGTAAGCTGTGTTTGCCGGCCCCCCCACAGCATAAACAAAACCCCTCCATGCCCCCGGGGACAGGAAAGACACTGGCGGTGGGAGGTGGGAGGGTCCTTTTAATTCTCTTTTGCTTTCCCGTCCCTAATAGGGCGTGGAGACAACCTCCTATGCTGTCGTGGAAGGGGCCCGGGGAAAAAATTTTAAAGTAACTGATGTGGACCAAAATGATGGTATTTTA